>JAGDQP010045145.1:0-15677 GCA_022664845.1 Lepisma saccharinum
GATTTGGCCAAAGATTACCTAACTAGAATGAAATGTATACATGTATTACTTTGAGGGAGTATATTTCCTGGAACTCGTGAAATGATCTCTTGGGAAATTGTGCGTTTAGGGGAATAAAGTTAAGAGACTTTCCCTGAGACACTCTCTCTCTAGTTCAAGACGGAGTCCTAATAGATTTTTCCACCTTTTCGTTTTATGTTAATTAAAGAAATTTAAGTGAAGGTAAATAGGAAACAACTTCAATCTGACTTCGCCACCTGTAGCTTCATTCTTGGTATAATATGATATAACGATATTTTTGCCGTATTCCTGTTAGGCATTATGTAGTATGTACGATTAATAGGCATATTAGCGTACAATTTCCTGTTCAAACTGTATTAACTTTATTATTTTAAACATTTTGACAACCAAGATTATCTGCCCAAGGAATTACACGTATTTTCGACATTCGCATTAGTACGTGCTGATCTACCTTATTAACAGACGAGCAAAGTGAATTAAAAGATAACTAAAATGTGTTTGGTCCGCTAAAAGGAGTATACATGTAGTCGAGTAGTTTGCGCATCAGTACAAAACGCTTCGCAGTAAGCAAGGGATCAGGAGTTCACACGTATAGATCCGTTGACTTAGAGACAAGGACGACTACCCCACGAGTCAAATATAACTACATGATGGTGGACCAACGTCCGGATTTGTGACGGTTGCCGTCAAAGAAGTGGCTCAGTGGTGGGTGAAGAGTGTCATCCCCCAATTTGACATTTAAGCAAACTAAAGTCGGCATAATGTATGAATTTTAGGTGGCTACCGACGTGGCGGGATATTTCAAGTGGGCCATGTTTGGCACAGAGGTAATGTCCAAGTCGACAGCATTATGGGTTGTGCAGCAGGTGGCCCGCGTGCAAGACCCCGCTTATTTGCCATTGCGTACCATAACCCCCAAGGTAATGCAACCTTGCCACACTGTCATCTATCGCAATGTTTTCAATTAACAGACGAGACAGAATGGAAGAGAAAAATGTACGAAGCAGCTTTCATAGCTTTAACATAATATCCAAATCATCCAATAACCGATCCGAGCATCAAATTCAAACCTATATACATGTCATTACATCAGAAACAGTATTTGCAACATGAAAGTAATATTAGTCACCATGAAGATCCCTCTATAGCCTAGTGGTTAGAGTGACACGCTACAAATCGGAAAATTTCAGATTTAAATTCGACTACAGACAGTTGGAAAATTTACAAGCAAATTAATACGTCATCATGAACACAAATTTCAACTAAATATGTATAGACAGAAACTTTTGTCAATTCTCTATTTTGGCCAACTGAAAAAGATACTGTTTTGGTTGTGGATTCGGAGGTGGAATTTGGCCATTTGGCTGCTCGACGTCGACCCACCCTGATAAGAATAACGTCGAGTTTTGTGCTACATCCAGTTGTTTAGCCTACGTTGGTAAGAATTTTGACGACATTAACCAAACAAAATTTAGCTCACGAAGTATTTTTCGACACTGCGGAGGCGGTGATGCTTAATATGCTATATAACCTGATTGAAGTTCTGCCAATAGTTTCTATCAATCCACGAAGCGATTGCTACGCCCCCGGGGTAGATGACCGACAAAGATGCATACCTACACACAAACACACATATACACTAATTCACTGCTAACCAAAATATCTCCTCACTTCCAAGTAGAATTCACAAGAATTTAATATTTTCTTCGCAAATTCATCGTAAATTCTAGCATCTTTAGTTGCATGAGATACCACTGTACCTGTTCCTTTATTTTTAATCCCAGGATCACCTATTTTACTTTAGACTTTCCTTCTTGAAGCGAAGGAAGCTAGTTTTGAGACTTCCTCTTCCTCGAGAGTGTGTGTCAATGGCACTTGCTGTTTCGACTCCAACTGACGACATAAACTAACATACACCTCCTTTTTAACATCAATTTCCACAGTGCCTCCCAAAGCTCGATTCGAGTGTGTCATTGATTTGGAAAGACAAACATGTTCACGAGACTTGCCTCCTGGCTCCCTGAATAAACGAGGCTAACTTTCTCAATTTGCTTTCTGCCTCCTGCATCACATAATCCAGAAGAGGGAGGAACCTTTCTAGTGTCTCAGTAGATGTGTCACCTTCTGAAATTAGACACTAAAAAGAAATAATATATATATATTTATAAAATAGTTGCATCAAATTTTTGTCCAGTCGCCAAGCCATTTGTACCAGAAAAATTTCTATGATTTTTTAAAAATTAAAATGTTTGTTTTTGCACGTAGATATGTTATGAAACTCTCCTTCTCCCCCTCACGATCTTTGAATAAAAGAGGATCGACATTTTTTCCCTGTACATTTTTGATGGGAAGTATTTCTATAATAATCTTTGTCCAGGCGCCCAGCCATTTCTACAAGATGGATTTGGCTGATTTCTTAATCTTCATATTTACGTCTAGATATGTTATCAAGCATACGAATGTCTTTACTTATACGTAGTTATAATTTATTTATAAAACTGCTACAGAATCACATCTTTTGAAATCACCTTTCGTCAAGAATAATTTTCACTACTGAGAATCATACAAGAATTGTCAATCAGAAAGGCATTAACCGGTCAAGAAATTGAAATTTATTTATTTCATTTTATTTCTAAACATTAGAATATTCTTTTGTAGGAAAAGCGCATATTTAATAAATTTTTCGTCCCTTCTTGCAGGGTACTCAATCACTCATATTTATTTATTTTAGTATTTTTGGGTACAATTAGGCGTACAACTTGTACACTTTTAGAACACGTTCTTCTTTATATATTTATGACAACGAAACATTTATAGTTATTTCAATATTTCAGTGTGAAGAAAAGTGGTGTTCTGAGATCTTACGAACTAGCACTTGTTGCTTCGGAGGAAAAGACAAATGATTCGTTGGTGTCAAACATCTACAATATAGAAAAAAGGAGCAAGTGACGAGAAAGATTATCTGTATTAAAGAGTACGAGAAGTTTTCTCATTCCTTTTTTCCTTTATAGAAAAAAAAGGGGCTTCGAAACTCTTCCAGTTCAAGAGGCGAGTCCGGTCACCAACCCTTAATCTCACGTTGATGCCACTCTATGTTTTACTCGTTCTCCATCTTCCAACACAGCTTGCAAGGCAGAGTTGCCATCATAAGATGGAATTCTCTTTATTTTCTACAAATCGCAGGATCCTGGTCAACTCTCTATATAATAAAAAAATAAATCAGTATAGTAGCAAGCAATTACTGTATATAAGTAATAGCAAATATATATCGAATATTGGAATGAAATTTATATCGAAAATTATAATATAAATAGCAACGGAAATTTATTTCGAAGATCGTCGTCAGCGAGAGGCAAAACGTACATTGTTTTCAGATTTAATCGGTACATTAATTAATTGGCTTCTCTGCAGGGTTCTTACGCATGTTTCACCAACTCTATGAACAGTGATGCTCAGACGACTTGATAATAAATAAACTTTTCAAATAGATGCAGCCGAAACTTAGTGAGTGTATCTCAGTCCGACACTAAAACTTGCAACTTATACTCCTGTTTGCTATCGAGGGATTCCATTCTAGAATCAAGTAGTTTAAGAAAGGATGAATAACGGGATGAGATAACAGTTAACAGAAGCACTGCAGCATCTTTTGTAGCATGCAAAGTATACAATGCATGTGTCGTTAGCAGGCAAAAAGGCTGTTTGGTATATCAAGGGTTAACCATTAATACCTCGTATCTACATTTTTTGTCACCTAAAGTTGATGTTGCCTAAATATTGAAAGTAAACAACGGCGGACTTTTCAGTTGACCTTCGTAACAAGTAAACGGTTAATATACTTCTTGGTATCTTTGTTACGAAGCTTTACCAGGAAAGTCTGCCATTTTTTTTTTCCTTTCAAAAATTTGTTAACAACAACTTTAGGTGACAAAAATTGACGCGTATGCCCAATCAAAAGTCTTTGTGTTATCTTTTAACATGGCGGATAGACTTCTGTTCGCGCATACGAATCAATTGTAGATACCAAGTATGAATGATTATCCCTCGATATGCTATTGATATGATGGGACAAATAATAATATTTTATAGTACTTTTTGTCCTCCACAATTTAATAGTGTTGCCTCAGAGAGCACTTTTAGGGCTCATATAAACACATTGTTGTTGTTGTTAATTTCTGTTGATGTTTCGATGTAAAATGGCCGACATGTGCTATATTTGAAACGTATTCGCAAATAAATACATATACAAATACTCCAGTCATTTATACAAATTCTACAGTTGATCAGATACAGTATTCCAACAAAATATATGTCAAGAGAAGCGCACGATAAGGACGAATTTGAATTTTTTTAGGTCTTTAGGCATCTAGGCTCAGGCCAAGGATGAGTACGAGTTTGGTGGAGAAGGGAAAATGTGTTCGGTTTGTTATGTGAAGGTCATTCATTAAATCCCAGGATCGACGATCCTGACTGAGTTTTCCCTCGGTTTGTCTCAGTTACAGGTATGTCTCAGTCTCAGGTATGCCAAGACCTAGTAAATTAAAGCCAGAACCAGTGACCTCCTTATCCAACAGATAGTGTAATAATCTCTACTACGCTCTAAGGTAAAAATAATTGAATATTTTATTTATGCGGCTAGTTTTGGTTTATAATGGACATTGGAATATTTCAGGTTGCTTGAAAATGTACTTGATGTCATTACAACTTATAATCAAGACATTATATGGAAGAACAGGAAATAGTAAGCAATCTGCATCGATACACCTTTCTGATTATACATATGCAAGTGTTCTATTGTACTATAAATATACCAACAATATTTAACATAACTGAATAATAATTCCAAATTTAAAACAGATGTAACCAATTGTGTAACGTTACTATGTAGAGAAGTACATGTCTGTATTGTAGAACAAGGAAAATTGACCGTATACTATTTGCGTAAGCCACAACTTTGATAATAATTGATCATTTATACGTTTATTGGAATTCATCTCAATCACTTTCAACGCTCCCTCACTGATAGACACGTTTCATTTCTACACTTAATTTACTAGTAGCTAGGGTTACCAACTGGAAATTATCAATTGCTGGACAAAACTCCGAAAAAAGTCGGACTTTTTGAAAAAAAATGCCGGACCCAATGAAATTGCACCAATCAACATTTTTCTAGGCGCAATCACGCTTGTTAGGTACCTTTCCATCTCGTGGTGAAAGTTTTGGGGATGATAAAGACAAATATATTACTTGCTGATGTGCTAGTTCTGATCAATATTTTGTACTTTTCGCAATTTCGCGAAAGCAGACAAAAATGAATCGAGTGCGGTATATCGACAGTACCACCAACTACGAACCGTAGTAGTTAATTAATAGTGACAAATTACCGCCCGTGACCATAAAGTGTACCGTGAATAACACGAGCAGTGCAGTTTAGATGTAGTCATGTTTTGCTCATTTTATTTTTAAAATGGCGAACATTTTCAAGAAAAAGACCAATGCCGGCCTGACATTTTCATAAAGATTAAAGCACCGAACATCTACGGCAAAAACCGGATGGATCGTAACCCTACAAGTAGCAGATTTTTGTGAATGCTGGATTCTTTGAAGAAGATTGAACATTGATGCTTTAGCTAAATTATCAACCTAAAATGCAAGGTTCATCCACGTAGAATCCTCGTCTTGTTTCTACAACATTGTTACTTTGTACAAGTTGAAGCTAGTTTGTCAGAAGGAATAAAATATATTTGATAATATGGAGGTAGTTTAGTACTAACATGAACTATGTACTAAAAGTCTTACATGATATTCGATATATTTATTTGAAACCGAGTGATAAACCTTACATTTCCATCGACATATGGGAAGTTCAGTAAATATAAGCTTATGTAAAAACTTATTTGGGTACTCGTTGGTGGGGTAGTTGAAACCCCAATCCTACGAGTACATTTATCTTGTTGATAGATTACAAAATGCAAATAAGAGCCCAAAACTACTTCACAATTCCATTCACATAGAAGTAATCAGATTTACAATCGGTCAGTTTTGGTGACCCGGTATGACCTGGACATACGTGGTATAACACATATGATTATGGCAACATTAAATCTCATAATGTAAATGTAACAGCCTTTGCGGTGTTAGCTTCGATAATGCAGCGGGCAAGCTCGACACTGGGAAGAACGGGGGAGGGCAGGAACTAAGGTGAAGAGACCACACTCCTTTAGTTCCGTTCCTGACGAGGAGAAACAGTCACCCAAAGATGTTATCCCTCAAGGTAGTGTGAGACAATAGTGGGTTCCGTTCCAATCGCAGAGAAACGGTGACTCACCAACGCGGTCCTCCCACTGGTGTAAGAATAGTATATGAGCTACTGGATCCGTTCCTACAAAGATAAACAGTCGCCCACTGCCCACAGATTGGAAAGGATGTAGAAACACTGCACTGCAAATTCCAAACCTCGGGGAGAGAGACGGAGGAATATTTTACTCTCCAAGTTCCACTCCTAACGAGAGAAGCGGTCACTTGGGGAATGTTTCGTTCCTGAAAGGAAATTATTTATGAACAAAAATCACGTGGTTAAAATAATTCTTTGCTTTATTTTCTGATAAGCTATACAACCACTTTTTGGAGCGATCTAACTGGTTAAGTAAATAATGTTGATTTACCAAGGACCCGCAGGGTCTCCGTTCTGGTTTGTTTATAACCTTTGGTTACATATATTATAATGACTGTTGAGCTACAGTATTAAATAATTAACAAACAGGATATTACTTACAAGTACAAATATGTCAGTATTCGCAAATTGTAATTTAACGTTAAATAATACAAAAAGTTTTCTCGCAAAAGATGGCATAAGTATTAAATAAAATTTCCAAAAGTTGCAAACATATGTGTCACCTGTTGTACTATTCAGTGGTTAAGAGTCACATACTACAAATGAACGAATTTAGCTCTGAATAAAATGGGCTATTTACGTATTATTTACACTATTACAGTGACCCTGCGACTTTAAATCTACAAAAATGTTTAAATTCGTAAACATTTATTTATTTATTTTACTTTTTTCCGTGGTCTAAAATTCTTTCTTTCACGTACCTCTGTAATTTTCTGATCGTTAAGCATGACCATGGTAACATTGAAGGGTCATCTAATGTTAAAGGTTTGTGTACTTCCAAATTACTCGGTAAGTATTGCAGCAACCGTGCTTGCATGTGTATCATAGTGGAACTATTACGATGAAGCACAACAGATGGCGCACGGCATTTCAAGTTTTAATAACTCGTTTTCACAGCTATTTTTATAATTGTTGATAGCTTCTACACACAATAGAAGAGACTGAAATAGTTCTTTATAGTTCTTTATACGTAAAGAGATCGTTCTCCTTCCGGGGAGATCGTTATATTAAAGACTGTTCTTTTCCCTCCTCGTCAGCAGAACTTCTAGACCATGCAGCGTTACCAAAGTAGTACGTGCACTGCCCTATCATCGTAGAACGTTGCTGGAACGCGACCAATTACGGCCCGCCGTGGTTCCATATCAACTACTCTTCCTACCCCTTCAATTGTAGCAGTTTCGAGCTCTTCGACTGGAAGACCTCTCTACAACTGATGTTGGCGTTCGGCAGTGACTACGTGATCGTCATAGTATTTTCATATTAGATCTGGCTCAGAAGCTCTACTTTACTCTATAAATCAGGATTCTCAGCATCAGGGTTACAAGAAATACAGAATTACAAGATATTTAGACTTTGAACCTCGCGGGTTTAGTTCTGTGCATCATTCTTTTAATGTAATTTTACATGAATATTCTACACTAAACCATTGTACGTTTACCATAATTAAGAACTGTTGTCGTGTGATTGATGACGGATCCAGGCAAAAGTTATTTAATCTTTTTTTAAAGAGATTTCCTCTCTGAAACGTCTATTTCTGTACAGTAACCAATGCATTTGAATTTGTTTATGGCCTTTAGGCAACCGTGGCTCATTCCGAGTAAGGAGTGATACTACTACTGAAATAGTATTATTAATAATAATAATAATAATAATTGATGATGATGATGAGTGCTGTGCCTGGAGGGTAGTCAATGATCAAAAGGTCTCTGGTCAAAATATACTATTGTTTAGGCAAATTCATGAATGAGACTATTCATAACACCTTTCATTTGTTACAAGTACTTTGTTATTTTAAATTACGTCAAAATACTTCTAAATTAAGGTAGCTACTTCCAGAGATCCGATCAGTCATTGAATATTTGTAGTTCTTAATTATTAAACATGTCGCAGGGCGTCGGATGAATTAAAGACGTACTCTTGTCAAAGTTAAAGTTATGTAATGTTGAAGACGTTTACTATTGACTATCTTTTGATATTTTGCATTTCCAACATGCATAAAACTATTAAAATTGTTTTATATATTCAATGAAATAAAATACTTTAATGTGTTTAGATACGTTTGAAATACTTCTCATTGGTTCTACTAGTATAAAGGATTCTTCTTAGTATTTTTATCGCCTTTTCTAAACCTGTAACAACTAATTAGCAACAACGAGTGTAAGATCTTCTATATTATTTCTATTATTTAGCTTCTGTGCTATTATTCTTAATTCCAAATGCACATGTACTATTTCACTTCTTATTCGAAAAACCTTATAAGTGCATTTTAATTACGTAAATATAGCGTGACAATAAATTATTCACCGGATAACTGTCGTCCATAAAATGTTCATATTCTAATGTACTGGACTTCAATAGTAATTATTTACTTACAAGTTTATCGCCGCAGTAACAACATCGGGTTCTCTACCCTGATCAAAATCAAGCCAGTTTTCATCACAAACACCGACTTCTCGAATATCCCTTCTAATATTGTCCTCTCAAGGTTGTCTCGGTCTTCCCGATGGTCTCTTGCCCTCCGGTTTTCCAACCAAGTTAGAATATAGTCTTCATTTGACTCCCAACCGCGCTATATGGCCTGCCCACCTTTGTCATCGCGATTTCATTATTCTTACAACATCGCGTAAGTCGTACATTCCAGGAAGTTCTTTCTTCATTATGCAGTCTTCTCCATTCTCCAGTCACCTCGTCGCGTTCCGGCCCGTATACCTTTCTGAAAACCTTATTTTCAAACACTCGTAATTTATGTTCACCTCTAGGGTGGTACTCCAACTTTCACAACCGTAAAGTATTACCGGCAGAATAACCATTCTGTATATTTTCAGTTTCAACTTGCTTGATATTACGGTAATCGTAGGTTACAAGTTTCTGGACATGCTGAGTGGTCCGTATGCGATGTCAGAAAGATATTGGTATTCTATCAATGAAATCGGTCAATAACTCAAGGTTGAGGTCTCCATGCATTTGGGCTATGCGAGTGTCACAAGAGTGTCCAGAGGTGATGTGTGCAGCTCGGTTTTGGATTATCTGGAATTTCTTTTTGTGCGTAGGTGCGGCATATGTAAGAACAGGACGTATGATCATAAGGTTAATATGAACTCTTAGTTCCATGGAGAGGACGGGACGCTTGAGCATAGGATAGAGGGTAAGAATACGTAGAAGGGCACGTTTTGCAACTGACTGGAGGTGAGGGAATAAGGTTAAACGTCGATCAAGTTCAACTCCGAGGTATTTGGCAGAGTTATGAACTGCAAAAGGATCATCAAAAAGTGTACGATGTCGAGGAGCGTAAGGACGTCGATGAGTGAAGTGGACAACAGATGTCTTGTCTCCGTTTATCAATTTATACAGTTCCTTGATCAGTGCTGTTCCTTTCGCTTTAATTAATTCGGCTGGAATATTGTCTATTTACGGTGATTCGATTTTTTATTTATTTATCGACATTTCGACCTCGATCTCGCTAGGTTCGGGTATTCACAGTTTGGCTGTACATATTTCTAATTTATGTTTATTCTCCGTTGTGTACTTAATAGTAATAGCAACAACAATATATACATTTTATTCCCTTCTTTTGGCGATACTCAGCACTTTCATCCATTGTGACCAAACAGTAAAAATGACCACCTTGCCTCTTTTCGTTTTGAGAAACAAAATCTCCTGTAACCGTTCAGTGTTGTTATAGGAAATAATTAATGAAGAATCTACATACTGGGCAATTACTGTAACGTTGGTTAAATCAATTTCAAGAAACTGGCAAGCCAAATTTACACCAAAAGAAATCAAGTAGATTTAACGCAGTAAGGCGTGCTGAATACAATTACCTTAATATGCTTTCCCCCCATCTAATAGCAATCTAACCACATCTGAATGAATCAACACCGCTCTAGTGGATAAATATGAGAGTTCACTTTAATACAAAATTCCAAAGTAGAATAACTGGCAGTGATTGTCCTATATCATGACTACTACATTCCGCGCACTATACAGTAAGAAGAAATCATAAACAGCTTGTTAAAGAGATACTTTTCTTAAACAATTCGTACTAAAAAGTAAAAATAATGTTGTTTATGCATTACTAAAAAGAAAAGCATGAGTCACTCTCTCATATACAATCATTTTATACATTCTTGAATTAGTGCGCCCCATGCTTTTCTTTTTAGTCATGCATGAGCAAAATTATTTTTGCTTTTTAGTACGAACTGGTTAAGAAAAGTATGTCTTTAAAAAGTTCTTTCTTGACTTTTTCGACATTTTTTAGTGTTTCGACACTTTTCCTCAAGTTAATGTTTTGTGGTCGAAATCCTAAAGTGTTCTGCAACCAGTCAGACGCAATATTGTTGCAGGATAGTACATATATTAGAATAACGAAGACCATATTAAAAATATTTTTAAAAAATGCTTTTATATGAAAGTTACAATGGAATATTGTATTGTCACTCGATTTACGTCGCTGTAAAAATATGTTATCACTGTATTTTGTCGGAAAATGAGTTAAATATAGTTGCAAGATTTGAGGACACAACGAACCATTGTGAACTAAAGAAAAGTCTGTAAAAATGTTGCAGACTTTGTAGAAGCCATCAAATCACAGGACCGAGGAGTCAGTGACATCAATCACAATGGAATGATCATAACACGTTGAGTGAATCCACGAATTGACTAGAGACTATGAGCTACCCAGGATGCCCATTTATATGTTTATTGATAAGGAGAAAAATGTACACTAATAACTTATTGATTTATTCAATTTAACGCCATCATTTATATCTCTTAAACATTATTTGCAGCAAAAATAATTTAATCTTTTATGCGAAAAATAATTTATCGATACTTTGCAAGAATATATATTGAAAACGAAACATCATTTAAAAGGCTGAGATTGATCATGTAACACCGTTTAGACTAATCTTTGTTTCGCCTAAAGGTATATCTCACAAATTTAGGCAGATAAATGATAAGATTTGTGTCCTTCATTTTAGGCGAGGATTGTTTCACCTAATCCTCTTTGGTATAAAAAGGGAATAATAAAAGTGCAGGGAAATTTCGAAATGAAATTCCCTATCTGGATGTAAAAATATATATTATATATATTCTTAGAATTGGGCTACACTTTCGACCTCACTAATCTAACCTTCTAGATGAATACAGTATGAAAGAGAATCCAAATACTGCAATAAATCTATTTCATTTTTTAAGTCCTTTTTGAAAACACCAAGACGATAATTCACCCGTTTCTATTTCTATTTTTTTTACTTACACCATGATATATCCGTGCATATTTTCTAAAAAAAAATTAAAATAATCCAGATTTTTTCTGACAATGAAACTTGCTTAAAATTTAAAAATGACAACAAAAAAGTCATAAACAATCTTCATTACAAATGGCAGATCTGTTGCATTTTAAGCTGTTTAAATGTTCTTTAACATTCAAACATAATTTTTTTTTTTTTGAAGAAACCATTCACAAACAGACAGAAAAATCTTTTCACTTGATACCACATATAATCTACTTTATAACCCTTCATTTTTCACACACACACTTTTGGATATCCAGTTCCCCAATTTTGTGGGGAAGCTTTTGTATAATTACCATTTCTTTGGCCGAGTAAAGTACTACACTACCGGTTTTGAAGTTTGAATGAGCCCTTGAAAAAAAATCCTCTCAACCAAGTTCTTAATTGAAAGCTAAGCTTTGAAAACGCCTATGATCAATTTTCAAACAGCGAGTAGCTGTAGCTCAGTGGTAGAGCGTTGATTTAGCATTCAGTATAACGTGGGTTCGATCCCAGCAGCCGACCATCCTGATAGAGGTTTTTCCAGGGTTCTTCCTCAGTCACGCCAAGCAAATACCGTTATGGCACTTTCTACATAGGTCCTGGCTGACATTTTTCCGAATCCTTTCCCTTCCCTTATCCCGACCTGAGCTTTAGGTGCTTAACGCCATGAATAAAATTCAAAAATACCAGATAAAGTTTTTTTTTTGTAATTTCCCTCCAGTTTTATTGTTCCCATTTTATGCCAAACGAGGATTACAGGAAACAAGGATCCTTCTTTGACCTAAAATGGCGGAAACAAAACATAATTCATCTGCCAAAAATGTGTGAGATAATTCGTAAGGTGAAACGAGGATTTGGCCAAACGATGCAAGATCGAGATTAATAGTGGTGGAATTCAAGTGTTGTGATGACAGATGTAATAAAATTTAAAAAGAAAACAAATTCTTAAAAATACACAGGTTTAACCCGATATTACGATTGCTTATTTGTCGCTTTCCATTTTCAAACAAAATATGTCAAAATACGTGCATTTATTCACAAAAAAAAAAAAAAAAAACGTACACATTCTTCTATAATATAAGTAGTTAGAATTCGTTAATTTTTCAATTATGATTCTGAGCCTTCATTCATGTACTCGTAAATTTACAAGCGTTTGAATACAAACATAAAATCAACAACTGAACGAGTTGGCTACTCTGTTTCTGAATCATGGATCACAAAACCCACTTTGTAGCACAGCAAAGGAGCATCAAGTGATTTCCGTTGACCCATACAACGCTAGGCTTCTCTTGTGAAATTCGTGTGTTAGAAGAATCTCCCCTTTCTCACTTTGCCTTCAAGTTAAGTCTTTATAGAAACGGATTGACACAATCGATACCTACTCAAAATTTTCAAGGTAGGTACTGCGTAAATATTTGTGCAAAACCAGAAAAACTTTAAAATAATCCATTTCGTTTACAGTTGGAGTAATAATAATACATTTTTGTGAATTGAATTCTGTAATGTATCGAAAAGTTAACTCCTTCAACAGCTTATTTATTTATGGTTAAATACAATACCAGACCACATTCATCTTTTTCAGCTGAGCGAGCAGTTAATCTGTATTTTTCATGGTAAAAATATCTAGAAGTGAAATATGAATTTCAGCTTTTAAAAACTAATTCTCTTAAAACACACGCATATGACTATTGTAGAAATTAATGCAACTAAATGGTATATTTGGAATCAAGATGTAATACCCATAAGTTGTTGAAGCATCAATGCCCGGAAAGTTTACAAATTCCGTTCAAAAAGAGCACTTTTACCATGGAAACGATAACAAAAATTGTAGAGAAGTTAAAACATGGAGGTTGTTCACTGCATCACCATGCCAACTTTGATTTAAATATAATGAGCCGTTCTTACCCCTTGAACAAAACCCCAATAACGCTGTCTAACTACTCGCGGTTCAAGATCGGTTGCCACCAAAGGCACTTTAATGTCGATTCAGTGGTGGTTCGACAGTGACTTCCATCATGTCGCCTTAGGCACTGTGCAAATTAAACTCATTATATATAATAAATATTCAGCCATTTTCTATCCACTGCTGGATGAAGGCTTCTCCCTTTTCATTCCACATATCTCGGTCTGATGCTATCCTCAACCCTATAGCTCTTGAAAAAACGCTTTATTTCATCAACCCATCTTGAATTTGGACGTCGTCTCGGTCGTTTCTTTTCTCTAGAAATCCAGTGTAGTACATTTGTCGTCCATCTTCCATCTGTTCGTCTAGCTATGTGACCGGCCCATTTCCACTTCATCTTTCTCGCAGTCTTGATTCTATCCTCTAACTTTTTTGTACGCGGATCCATAAATTTGTCTTCCTGTTTCTCCTAGTTATTCCTAGTATGCATCTCTCGATTGTTCTACGGTGTATGTGTGACTCTTAATCTTTGAGTCATTTGCAGATTCAATGTTTAAGTTTCACAGCCGTACATCATTACAGGTAAAGCACATTGATTATAAACTTTATGCTTGAGACACACTGGTAGTTTGCTTTTGAAAATAAAGTGAAGTCTTCGGAACGAACTCCACGCCATTTTACGTTTTCTATTTATTTCCTCCGTCAACTTGGCATTCGATGTTTTGAACTTTTCTATGTAAACATACTCATCAACTATACCTATTGGCTTTCGGTGAATCTTTATTTCCTTCTTTGCATCATGCATATTGTACAATGTACATTAATTTTGTTTTACTTAAATCCATTTTAAGGCCTATTTTTGAACTCTCATTACTAAAGGTAATATTTTTATGTAATTACATGTGCAGTGATGTAGGACGCTAGAAAGTAGAAATCTTTATGAATTGTAACACTAGTATCAATAGAAAATGTGAATTTTATTTTACATATTTCGTGTTGACGTTACATAAACCTACATATCGTAACGTATCTAATTATCAATACCCGTCCTTGTCTGTATTGAGACTGGACAACTTCCAAAACCCACTCTAGCCTGCATCGGGGTAGAATACCTATACCTGTCCAAATCTACAATTGGATTGGACATCCTTCATTACAAATTCTAAACGATAGGCGATTACTCTCTAGACTTCAAATTCATTACTTAACTTTGAACCCGGAGACTCATTTTATTAACTTTGTACTATCCATTCATCTTAAAATGTTAAAGGGATCAAATTTAAGATCCCGTGTATTATTTGCTCTACCTACAGAACGTTACCATATTTTACAATTTTCTTTCTAAACTTTGCTTTTCGACTACAATAAAAATGTCCCATGGGGTAGGGAACGATTCAAAATTCTCAATATATCCAGGGTGTTACAAAACAATATTGACAAAACCACGTCAATAGATTCCTGGCATGAATGTAGGAAACAAACGTACAATCCATCTAGGGTACATAAATGATTACTTTATAGGGAATGTAAGAGTTGCAAAATGAACTTTAAAGCTTGATATTATATTTCCAATACCATTAACGGTAGAACCAAGGCGGCATGGCACCCTCAAAGATTTCCAACCTGCTTCATCGAAAAATAAATATTTCAAATAGCACAATGGATGCACAAGGGATTCCCCAAAGGGCATAGGGGATTACCATACATTTTCTTGAATAAATGTAGGTCGAAATAAGCATGATGATAGGACCACTTGCGCTAGTGATACCATGAGACGTGGAAAGGTAATTTTCAACATTCAAGCATATTCTTTCTGATACGCGGCAATCTACGACCGTAGAAAATATGGCAAAATACCTGATAGTGCATAATGTTAGTGAGGTGAATTATTAATCATTTCTTAAATCACCGTTGTACCTATGAAAAGATAAACGAAGGTACATGTTTATCGTTGTAGTAAATACGCAATATTTTATTATACTGTATAGAAATACAGCAAAATACTGTGCTTAAAAGTGTTAGTGAGTTGAAGTATCAAACGCTTCATTTATTGGATCAACGTTCTGTATATGAAAAGATAAACAAA
>JAGDQP010045146.1:2320-15677 GCA_022664845.1 Lepisma saccharinum
TATTTTCGTACCAATAACATATCCAGTGAGTTTCAGTAATAATTGGTTGATCTAAGTTAACAACAGCACATTCTTGTTTTAACGGTGGTGTAACTGGCAAATTATCACTCATATACACACCTTTAAATTTTTTTATATTCAATTCTTTAGCTATACGTTCGATATCATAATTGGTAAGCGCTTTTTTATTTTGTTTAACTCCTTCAGGAGCTTTCTCCGTTTTCTTTTAAGACCTTTACCTTTAGCTAGAATTGATGATTCTATAACTTCGTTGTGACGTTTTTGTTCTTCTAGCTCTTGCTTATTTTTGTTTGCATCGATTAGTGCCTTAGCCATAGCTGCTGAATCGGTTGCAAGACTACCAACAGCCCCAATGCAGCAAGTATCGCAGGAATTGTAAATATGAAACCACCTGTTTTCGGTTGATTACGTAGATTCTCTAACTGAGCTAGACTTAATGTTAGATCCATATTATGTCCCTTTTTTTAAAAGTATTTTTGTTTCTTCGCAAGTTGTGCTTTATATAAAATGTTAAAATTTAATGACTTCAATTCCTGTGCCGGAATTTGAAATTTTACACCTTTTGCTTTCATTATATAAAACGACTATATTATATTCATGAATTGAATTTATTCGACAACTACGGCTCAGACTGCTAAGCTGCGTTTTACCTAAGTTTAAGAAAAAATGCAGCAATATATAATCCCCAACCCATTTTTCGTTTTGTATTCATCGTCATTGCTACTCCTAATGAAGCTAATTTTTCACCTAAACCAACATCTTTGGTAACAACACTATCAAAAGCTTTAAACTCTAAGTCTTGATCAGCTCTATGGCTCTCTGACAGATCTTTAAAGTTCGTATCAGCAATATCATGCTCTCGACATGCTTGACCTAATCTATTTATACCTCGATCACTTTTCGCTAATCTTTCATTTAAACGTGTACCAGGATCACAGAACTCATGACCTGGAAGATGAAGTTCAAAGGGTAATTTATTATCATTCACTAAGCCTTTATCTTCAATAGTTTACCAAAATTTTGGTGGAAGTATATGAATTGTCTTTATGAGGTAACCTAAACCTTTGGATTTGAAACAATAAAACTGGATAAACGAGACGAAATCATATCCATTATACCCACTTTCTCATTATAAAAATTCTTATTCCCAGCTGCTTCTTCACCTGCTATAACTAATAATCTATCTACTAACTTTCTTACATCATCCATCCAAATATATTGTTGTGACATATTTGTGTATCGCTTAATTCCGTTTCCTTGTTTCCTTTCTTTTAAACCCTCACCTTTAGTTTTCAGTTCAAGCCAAATAGGTTTAATTAATGACTTCTACTTATCACTGAAGCTTGATTTCACTCTATTTTGTGATGGATCATGATTCTGATATAAAGCATTTTTAAAATTTCCTTATAAGTTTCATAATCTTCATCAGTGAAACCTACCGGTTGCTTACGAGTTATTAACTCCCATAAACCTTCTGTTCCTTTAAATTTTTCATATATCGGAGCTGATGGATCATGTGCAATCTTACTCTCACTATAAATAATTAAATCATCATTATCGAAGAAAACATTATAACTTCCAATCTTCCACTGAACTACTTCTTCGACATCATTAGAATATAACCCAAACACTTCATCTTTATCTGACCTATTAGTACTCAAGTAACGACTTGCTAATGGACCTAATTGAATTTCTTTCTCTTCATCATCATTATCATCTTTCGTTTCTTTAGTCTCTGGTAATGCCTTAGGCGAAGCAAATAACCGTTTCTCAAATTAGGTTTCTGATGGTTTTGGTGGATAATTATTTATATTCTGTTGTGCTACAGGTATAAGGTCTGTAATTAAATTTCTGTTGTCATCGGTTACTCCTTTAATTTCTTTCCCCAAGCTCTCAGTCGCCCCAATCGATGGTTTCTCTTGATTTTTTGCTTTTCATAATAGCTACGGTGACTTTCTTTCCATTCTTTAAAACGTTTCGCCAAGACATTTTGTAATTCAATATTATTCGATTTTCGTTTTGACATTATATAAAAAGACTATGTTATATCCTCTTTGAAAAAAAGTAACGTACGTACATTAATTAATCAATAAATGTTAAAAACGTAAATGAGATAGACGATGAGTTGATTATAAGGAAATGATCGATTTTGTTTCGATACTTTCCATTGTTCGACTTTCTCGTCATATCAATTGTTATAAAATTATAAGGTTTCTTCCATGCAAAAGAACAAATATCTCTAAATTTATTAAATGAAATGTCACCAACTACAAATCCATTTTAAATATGCTTTAAATTCGTGTTATCTTGAAATATACATAAGAAGTTTGCATTATTTCTAATAAGTTGTTTCGGAACTTTACTATATGTTTATGCTAAGTAAAAGCAATCCATTCCTTTATGTCTACCCTGCGTGTAGTAATTCCGTACCTCATTCTGATCCTCTATTATATAGTCATCAAATATAAAAACAGACCGTTGGTTGCAATAATCTAACTTTATAACAGAAAGTTTGAACGTAGCCAACTGATAGTGGAACCTTTCTTGTATATCATTATAAATATGTTGTAGTTGTTGATACTTAGGTTGTTCTAAGCTTTTAGAAAATACATATAAGTGTCTATCACCCCAATAAAGCCAATTGGAAGCTACAATGAAATTATCAACAACTAGTGCAGGTTTTCCACAACCTGATGTACCTATTATTAAGCAACGAATGTTATTAGGAAGAAGTTCAACATTCAACTTATCATGATCAGTAGGTAGCGAAAGTCGTTTCTTAACACTCCACATTTTAAACTATTTATATTATAGCTATGAGATCGATCCAAATATGACGGTCTGAAGATAAACCTAACCATTTAAAATATGCCTTGCTTTTAGTTCTACGTATAACCTTTTCAATTAAGTATACATGAGGATAATTAGTTTTCATTAGTTCTTGCTCATAAAATCGACCCCTAATAATCTCATTGCGTTCATCTTTTTAGTGATGTGTAGGTGGATCAGTCTTAAAAACTGTAGCTATTTGAAGTATTTCTGTGCTCCAATTGCTTATGAAGCCTCTTTCAAACTTATTTTTAAACTTGCTAATTCGAACATAATCTTCTACACTATATTTCGCCTTCGAGAATAATGTATACTTTTTGCTATAGACTGTTGATATTAATTTTTGTTCGTTTTCTTTCTTCACTGCGTAAATAGGTTTCAATTTTACCGTGCTATGTTTTTTATTATTATACGTCTTCATTAGTGCTTGTAATATATTGTACCATTTGTAATTACCTTGCAGTGTGAATTGCTTACACATCAAATTACATAAGGTTTTATTAAAACGTTCAACAATACTAGCTTTCTTATCACTGTATGAAGAGTAATGAGTAATACCTTTTTGTTTCATTAATTTAATAAACTCTTTATTATAAAACTCGCTACCACGATCTTTTTGCAAATACTTTGGTGCTTCTTGAGTTCCTTTGAGTATTGAATTAAACGCTTGTGTAACTTCATTCCCTGTTTTATTTTAACTGATACAGCCCCATGCACACTTACTAAAAGTGTCAATGATGGTTAGAAGATAAGAAGTTAAGATATCCCTTATTTAGTTTAGCTAAGCCTTTCAAGTTTCCAGAGTTCATTTCAACCAAATCTGCTTGCCATAAATCATGTATACCCTTGGTTACAACAGGTATTTGTTTATAATTCCGTCTTGCAGGCATGTGTAGTTCTTCAATAATGGCTAATCTACTATTCACTTCTATTGAGAATTAATTTAAATTCAAAAAAATAACGTTCTATTGAGAACTAATTTAAGATCTACAAATCAATTGAGCAATAAAGATTAAATCAATAGATATTGGGTATTCGCCAGGTGAAAATTTATCTGATCGAACTGCAAGCGCATCACCATCTACAACATCAAACTCATGAAGTAGAATTTCATCTTCGGATGGTGCATCTGGGACTCTACTACCTTCATGTATTCCTAATGATAAATTGCCATACTTTTGTCCACCGCTCGCCGAATTTATATCAACAATAGGAAACTCTTTATTCTTCTTCTTAGTCCAATGAAAACCAATAATGTTTAGCTTACCCAAAAAAGGTATTTCGAAATAGGGTGTATTCATATTAAAGAGATATACTTTACCACTAACATTGTCACGTGTAAAATCACGTTCCTTATTAGGTATTGAATAAATTTTAAAGAACTGAACACTATGTTAATTGTGTATTGATGTTAATAATTCATTAGATTTAGAGTATATCGCCCTATACACATCGCTTTTTAACTTATCTTTTAGGTCTTTCAGTTTTGCGAGAATATCATTCTTTATTTTATCGTTATTAGAATTAAAGTCTGTTATCGATATGAAATTTTTAATACTATCTTGCACCTCCCAAAGTTGAGTCACTGTATGTATTAGTTCTTTTTCCTCAAATTTTGAACGTTCCGTAAAATCATCGTAAGGAAAAATACACTTCCTACGACTTAATTTGAATTTCAGATCATCGGGGAAATATTGGCGAGTGTATTTTAGTTCTTCCGGCTTAAGATTTTGAACTAATTCCTCAAGGGAATATGGTAGGAAACGGTACGAATTCAAAAAGCGTAATTCAATTTTTCTACCATTATCGAGATGAATGCACTTTGAAATCGAAATAAATTTTTTCCTCACTTTCTGCAAGAGCTTTTATGTCCCCTGGAAGACATAATTCTTTTGCGAAGAGATGAGCGTCATATGAAGATTACCCATGCATGAAGCAGGGCACAAACTTTTGTTTTTTCACTTGTATGTTACAGTTGTTGCAAAGAGGAATGAGGTAATTTCCGGTTAAATGCTGGTGTTGGTAGTCTTTTGGATTATTTTCATCATATTTTTAGCACAGATAGGACATTTCTGATTTTTTGTAGTCAGAGATTTGCTCTGAGGTTAAGGGGCTCATTCGTAAATTTTGATCTAACCTAGCAACAATATCTTCCAACTTCCTTTTCATGTTTTTCAAAAAGTGTTGTACAGGATTATCTGTACCCTGTATAGCTGGAGTTGGGTGGGTGTATTATCAGACCAGCAGGTTTTGTAGCAATTACTTGCTATTATATGCTCTTGAATGTTTGTTGATTTATGTCCACGACGTTCACTAACAGGCATCAAAAAACTTTCGAAATCAGCCACGATAATAACACCTACTTTAAAAAGGAAGAGTCTGTTTTACATTTGATTACAGAATCAGGGGCAGGCATAATAACGCGTGTTGGTTCGTGTTCGCGACACAAAGTTTTATGTTCACTTAATTTTTGTTCAGTATTAAAGTGTGAAAGACACATTTTACAGAAATGATACTGATATGGATCATGAGTAACTTGGCTTCTCACTAATCGTGAAAACTCTCTTATTAAGCAGTAATGCGTTATTGTTGGTGTTGCTGATGTTGTTGTCGCTGTTGTTATTGTTTCATTTTTTATAAACATTAAGCCTAGGTCCCTTTCATATGCTTGCTGTTGACTGATGTGAAGAGGGAACACTTTTCATTTTTGGCATCTATCCCCTACACATTAATAGAAATCGGTGCGTTTACGAACATTTTATTATAGTATTTCTCAAATTTCGGCACGTCATGTAAGCCCACTGGAAAACTGATATTATTATGTTCGAAAATAGGCAATATATAATTCACATACGGCTCATAGTGAGAAACTCGGTTAGCATGTTCTTTTGAATCAACAGGGTGAAATTTGGCTACGACTGAATAGAGAAAACATTTTTGGTCATAATTCCTAATATTTAAAACAACATGTTTTTTCTTAATATACTCGGGGAGTGCAATGTAACTGGATGATGCTATGGGGTTGAAGATGTTGACTTTCACTTCAAGCTTGTGGTGGGGAATAGAGCATAAAGACCACCCTGTACGTTTAACAGCCCTCTCTTCCTGATCGGTTAATAATTTAGCAAATATTTCACTTATTTTATCTTCTAGAGCGGAAGATTCCATAAACAGCTTATTCCCACCGTGCACTGAGAAACTGTTTTTCTCCACCCGTTTTAACAAAATCGGCAGTGAGAATAAAATTAATTTTTAGAATTCTATCACTTTCACTCACTTGTGTTAAAAAATGTAAGCACTCTCCTCGTATAGATGTAAGAAAAATTGCATATCTCCACCGTTGTTATTATTGGCCAGTTCATAGTCCTCAAATGTATGATTCATAGCAGTTTTCACAGGTTCATATAAATGTTTATTTCTCATATGTCGATCAAAATGGTTTTTAGTAATTTCTTCATCGCACACTACACATGTTAATTTTGCTTTTTTAGAAGGTGATGGTTCTTCGATATTACTTTTAGCAATAGGGTGTTTGTTTACGCGTAATATGTCTCGCAATATGCGCTTTTAAATTTAATTCACTACAATGTTCACAGTTAACTTTTTCCATTTTTTTCTAGGGGAAAAACTATTTATAATCACATTTTTTCTGGGGAAAAATTATTTATAATCACATTTCTTCTGGAGAAATCTATTTATAACACAAATTTCGTTTTTTTCTTCTTTTTTCAGTAAATTTCATTAAAACACTCAATACTTGAATATTCCTCCATTGCACACAGGAAAAGTACTTGTTTTATATTTAAAAATATAGTGGAAGAAATAATGGAGTTACAGTTCAAACTAATTTCCTCACTGTTTACACTAACGAATTTTATTCCAGTTTCCATCTAACGGAAGTTATTCACGAGAAAATCCACAGTCTCTCAGCGTAAATTAAGTATTTTGCGATAATTTCAGTTCTTATAACTAATACACTGATCTCGTTACGTTTTAACACAAAGTAAATACGTGATTTCGATGATCACTGGCATTCGAACTTGAGAGAACTTTGGGGTGTGCGGGAAACACTATGAGAACGAAAACGGGATGAGGAAAGTAACTCTCGCAATTCAGTTCACTTTATCAAATTAAAACACCTCAAAAGCCCACACTAGCTCGTTTAGGACATTAATATCAAACCAAGAAAATAGGAAATTTTGAAGTTCTAATGTTCACACATAAAACAGCACTGTTAGAAAAGCAGCTTGCGCAAACAACTTGCTTTTGAAAACAAAAATAAAATAGCGAAAATATACATCCTATGATTAATGTAAGCTGGCATGACACGAGGCTGAAAATTGGTGGAAATTCTTTTAAACTACTTCCGCTGTTAGAGTTTCAATCCTTCCAGCGACCAATAATCGGAATATTTTTTCCCTCACTCGGTGAATATAGCTAGCGTATCCGTGTGCCTGTTATCACTGATTATAATAGATAACTTATACAGCTCAAAAGAGAAAAGGAGAAATTTCTATTGAAACGTAATAATAATAATTCGCCTTGACGTGAGAATCACATTGTTATAAACTTCCGTTAGCACTCATGCAATAAGCAAATTTCGCTTTTTTCAAATAGAAAATAAAATGGTGTAGGCGATACATGAACATTCTGAACTTCGAGCATCAGCTTTATGTATGAAGCTAAGGGAGAGATATTTTTTTCAGAAAAAAATAAATAGCAGAATTTTAACCAAAAAAAGTTCATCGAGTCAGTAACAAGTCGATGAATGCAGTAATAAGCGACATTACTTTCAATTACTAATAATTAGAGTTATATATAAATAGGAAGAGAAAATAGCAAGCATGTTTATGTTAAATGTATTATTCCAGCATTCAGCTAATGGAAAGCAACAAGTAATAATAATAATAATAATAGTAATGACGGTAGATGACGGTAATAATCAAGAAGTTTTTTAAAAATATATTGTTTTTTAGTTATTTTGAATTTAATGTAGTCCTATTGCTAATTGTTTTTAATCACGTCTTTATGAAACTTTGGATTTAGGTAGATTTTGACGAGAAACGGTAAGGTGTTTATAAGGAGAGATTTTTCGATTTAATTTTGCGATATTTTGAGCCGTTTCCGAGTTAATGGTTCCTAACTGCCAAAAGTTTATCGGATCATCACCAAACTTTGGATTTAGGTAGATTATGACGAGAAACGATAAGGAGTTTAGAAGGGGAGAATTTTTTATTTATTTTTGCGATATTTTCAGCCGTTTTCGAGATAGGAGGCCTATGGTTCCTAACTGCCAAAATTTTGCTATTTATTTATTTCTGAAAAAACAAGGTCGTAAAAGAGAATTAAAAGTAACTACATCTGGTTATAAAAAGTAACTATATCTAGTTCCAAAATTTAAGCCAAAGGTACCTAAAACACGCCCAAGTGACCCCTCTCTAGAGTGACACCGATAGATGCGGTAATAATCAATTAGGTACGAAAACAATTCAGCGGCGTGGGGTGTGTGGTTATAATCTAGTAATTCGTGATAACGCCGGTAGATGGCAGTAACAGCGCTGACCGGAAATGAGTGTATTTTCCATTTGAAAACTAGCCGGGTGAGGGGGCCATAGTCCTATCTTTCCCATGTTAGAATGTGGCGTTAAAACAAGGTTTTCTATATACACTTGACCCTGTGGAAGTTAATGGTTGTGCACTAAGAAACTTCTTACAACTGCAGTATTGGATGAAAGATGAAAAATCAAAAATTCTTGTAGAAACCTTATCAGCCATGTAAATGTAAGAAGCATGTGCAACTTGTTTTTATAAATAACTTTACTTGGTGTTCTTAATAAACATTATAGTTATACTCTACTTTCTTTATTTTATTTGAAGTAACCTTGGTAATAATAATAATAATAAGTTTTCAATAATAATTATATAAATAAAAGATTTGTTTACTATGTATAAAAATATATTTACCTTTTCTTTTCGTTTGATAATATTTTTACAAGTGATTTTACAAGTGCATAATTTTTCTTAAGATTTGTAGTATGAAAAGTAGACAATATATTTTTACGTACACTGATATAAATAAATACAATACAGAATAAACCACAAAGTATAGAATTAACATGTTGAACCTGAGTTTTATTTACCTTATATATTTTACAATTCATTTTTAAAATTTTACAATTGGTTTGCTAGGATCATTTCCAAAGCTATCAAAATCTTTTTCTCGGCCATTTTCATTAATATAAATAGCCAGGAGAATATGATGGGCTTAAATTTACAATGAGTTCCGCTGGATATTCGATTTGTTGAGGTAACGTATTTGACGAATATATTCCAGTAAGTGTTGTTGCACTATTACAGTCCTGAAGTACAATTTTTGAAATATAATCACCCCACATCACAACTAGTTTCACTAATTGGTGTTGGTTCATAGACTGTTCTGTTTTTAGGTAAGATAATAATATGTAGATGATAATATGTTAAAAACTTTGCATACACTGAAGCTTCTTTTAAGGCACACCGGAAACTTGTAAACTGATGAGCGCATAATTGTGATGGAAATGCTCAAGCACTATATTTTGGACACTTTATATCTTCTAAATTAATCACTGTTATTTGTAGAAGATACTCTAAAAAGACTTGTCCATGCGTATATACACTTTTACTGTAGGATGTATACTTAGTAAGTATATTTCAACATCCTCATATTCAACTTCGCCTTCTATCCATTCTAAACCAAATATATGCTGAGTTAAATATTCATTGGCAAATGTCAAACTTGGAATACTAGATTTTGATAGTGGAAAGGGAGGTTTGAAAAGCCAGGTTACAAAAATATTAACATCAGGATTAACTATGGTTAATTCTTTAACTATGAAATTATTTTCTTTACTACACTCAAACACTGAAAAGTGTGAGACAGTCCTCATGGTCAATCCCGAACTGAACTAAATTTCACACGGTATAATCTGTATATACATTACGATCTTTATCAATTTGAATAAGCGAATCAAATTGAGCGTAAGCAATACATGAAATAGAATGTGCTTGATTTTGACTGAACCCTCTTTTGAGATTAACAGGAGAATATTTAATAACATCATATTTAGAATCATCTTAAGTGTTAGTTGGAGAAAGAATAAAAGCATAAAGAGTATATCCATGGGGTTATTCAGAATATGTGATCACATTTTCATGAAACATACCAGTTCCAAAGAACAGGGACTGTAAGAACGTTTAGCTGATTTGCATAATCTGGGGTAAGAGGAGCAGGAGGATAAAATTGGGAACCAACTTGTACTTGCAACTTGTTAATATTACAAGTTTGAAAGTGGAATTGATTTCCATGGTATTCTCCGTTGAATGCAGTGTTTAAAAGAAAACCTATAATGAGCCCTTTGGTACATTTCCAAGAAATATATTATCAAGATTAACTGAATCAACATTTGCAGGAATAGTATGGTCAGTGGTAATTTTGAAGTGCCATAACTCATAAAACTGTTTAATTGTAAAGCTAAATCAGCAGAAATATTAATTCGGCGAACATATAGAATAACATCTTCGAGTTTAACTTTAAATGTAGAATTTTCAGCTGCCATTGAGCAGAATATATCTATACTACGACTTAGTTTTAGACGAAGATTGACTTATTTGGAAGAATACGATCTGATCCAGAAATATCTGTAAGGAGTCGGCCATACATACCAAGGAATGCGCTACCAGGAATAAGAGATTTTCGTTTATAATAACCAGCATTTTTTAATTGAGGCTATTAAATTGCCCTGCAGTATCCTTATCCATAATCCAGTGGTTAAATGAGCTTTGCTTGCATCTTCAGAATAATTAAGTAAAGCTTCATAATATGCTCTGAATGGGAATGTTGCATTCGAAGAAGAAACTATTTTATCATTTAAAGAACAAAAACACTGAAACTGCTGAACAAGACTATATTATTCGTAAAAAATAAATTACACGTAACGTTTCGACCTTCTAGCAAAGATCCTCATCAGACATACACTGAGTCTGTACAAAAAATTACACACATATAAATACATGCCCAATAATCTACCTGCTCCCTCATTGGCCGAAGCAAGCAGCCAATCAGAGACGCCCGATCAAGCAGCCTCCCCATTGGCCGGAACTTTGCTAGAAGGTCGAAACGTTACGTGTAATTTATTTTTTACGAATAATATAGTCTTGTTCAGCAGTTTCAGTGTTTTTGATCTTAATTGCAAGACGTGCAACTATGTTTTATTGTCAGTTTGAAATGGGCCCAAAGCTGAAAAGGGCTGTGGAGAAGTGGAAGAACAATAGAAGAAAAGAAATCAACATGGAGCAGCAAGTGAGTTTTTTGCAGAAGTGTAGGGAATAGAAAATTATACCCAAAAGCATGAGAATCCAGATGAAGAGAATAAAGGAACAGTCAGCTAGATTAAGGACACTTATAAGGAGGGCAGAAATGGAAAACGTGAGGAGTATGGCAGTTGGTTTGAAGAAGAGGCTTAACGTGAGTACGAAATTCACACAGATATTACAAGTAAAATGTTTAAATTTAGCATCGATATTTGTGAAAGACTGGTTAGTGAAATATTTGAAACAATGGGAAGTGTCTTTCAGTAGTAAAGTAGAACAGAGGCTTGGAAAGAAACTAATGGCATTGGGGTTGAGTGATAAGAAGAAGAAAGAAAGAGTAGTGGTGATAGGGGACATACAACTGTCGGAAGAAGAGAAGAGTTTTCTTTCTTTAGGTTTAAGTTTAAAGTGAAGGACAGGGATATAAGAGTTGATGACATGGTGTATTCTATAGAGGAGGCGTTGATGGAGGTTAAAGAGGAAGAAAACAGAGATAGATTGGGAAGGAAGGCGATGTCGTTGGTAAAGAAGGAAGTTCACAGAAGAACTACGAATTTAATGAAAGAAGAAAGAAGAGGTTACGAGAGAATTAAGAAAAGGAAGGACATAGTGATAGAGAGGGCTGATAAAGGAGGGGCAACAGTGGTTATGGATAAAGTGTGGTATGATGGCAAGGTTAAGGAGTTAGTAGATGGTCAGTACGAGTTAGTGGATAAGAAGAAAGAAGAGGTCACACAAGAGATAATGGAAGAAAGTAAGAAGAAGGGGCTAAAGAAGTGGTTAAATGAAGATGGAAGAGTACCGGTGTTAAAAGGTTTTCCAAAAATACACAAAAAGGAAGTGAAGTTAAGACCAGTGATGGATTGTAAGAACAATTATTTTGAACCATTGGAAAGTGAATTGAAAACAGTGTTAGAGTGGGTGAGAGACAGACAAGAAACATTGGCAGTGAAAGATTATAGAGAGGTAATTGACTACACAAGTAAAGTTGCAATTGAAAATGAGTGTATGTTATTTAGTTTGGATGTTAAAGCCATGTTTCCAAGTTTAAAGACGGCTGCTATACTTGATATTATTAAGGGTGCCATGGGGGTAGAAGGGGTGAAAGGTTGGAAATGGGAGAAAGTTAGGAAAACCCTCAACATAATTTGGGATTTTGGTTTTTGCAAAATGAAGAATGACATATATAGAATTAAGGAAGGTTTAAGTATAGGGTCTAAGATTAGTCCTGTGTTATCTGATATCATTATGAATGTATGGGAGAGGAAGGTGGTAGAGAAGGGAAAAGGGAAGATTAAGTATTTATGTAGATACGTTGATGATTGTTTTGGGATATGGGAAGCTCTAAAGAAAAATTGATAGAGTTTGTAGAAGGCATTGAGGATAAAGAAAAAGGAATAGAGTTAGAGCTGGAGATAGAGAAGGGAGGTAGCTTATGTTATCTTGATATTTTAATGAGTAAAGAAGGGAGGTGAATTAAAACTCAATGGTATCAAAAGGAATGCAATGCTGGTATTTATTGTAATAAAGAAAAGTAATGTGGATAAAAGCACCAAAACTAATTTTATAAGAAATATGTTGACGAGAATTACTAGGATTTGTAGCAAAAATGTAGAAAAGAATGTAAAAGTTTTTAAGGAACAGCTATATGAGAATGGGTATAGTAAAAGGGATATCATAAAGGCATCTGTGGATTCTAGGGGAAGAGAAGGAGATGAGGAAGGAAAAGAGGTGGTATGGAAAGGCATTATATGGTTAGGAGAGGACACAGAGATTATTAAAAAGATGTTAAGAAAGCAGGGTGTGAGAGTGTACAGAAAAGGTAGTAGAAAGTTGTTGGATTTTGTCAGAAGTAAAGGAAAGGATAAAGGGAAGAAGGAACAGAAAGGTGTAATTTATTGTATTAACTGTGAGGATTGTGAGATGAAGTGTATTGGAGAGACGGGTAAATTGTTGAAGGAAAAAATTAAACAACATAAAAGCGATGTGAAATATGGTAGAGAGAGTAATGCTATATTCAAACATGTAAAAGAAAAAGGACATAATGTGGACTGGGAAAAAGTGATTGTGTTAGAACATGAAGATAGTATGTGGCCTAGAAAATGGAAGGAGACCTGGTGGATAGAAAAAGAAGTAGATAAGAACTTAATGAACTGGA
>JAGDQP010045147.1:0-15676 GCA_022664845.1 Lepisma saccharinum
ATATATATATATATATATATATATATATATATATATATATATATATACCTGGTGGATGCATAGGTTTGGCGGTTTTCTTTTGGTAAAGAAAACACGTCATTTTCAAGGGACATTAATTTTGTTTTATTCAAACTATTGGCCATAGGCTTGGTATACACTTCGCCCTTCTTTCAGGTAATTTATGAATACCATGCCAAAAAAGCTGCTTGTCTTTTGCGGCAAACCATTCGTTGAGCCATTTTCCAACTGCTTCGAAATTGCTGAAGTGCTGCTTTGCAAGCTCGTGCCCCATTGATGCGAAGAGGTGATAGATTACACCAGGTCTGGGGCGTACGGCGGGTGCGGAAGAATGTCCCATCTAAGCAATTTTAAGGTGTCTTTCACTGGTTTTGCTGTGTGAGACGGCACATTGTCGTGTAACACAATCACTTTGCCATGTCTTCTGGCCCATTCCGGTCGTCTTTCGTTCAATGGGTGATTTAAATTAATCATTTGTTGGCGTTGTGCATTGACGGTTTCGCCGGACTTCAAGAGTTCATAATACCGCTCTGGTCCCACCAGACACAAAGCATGGTCTTCTTGCCGAAGCGATTTGGCCTTGGTGTTGAAGAACCGGCTTCGCCAGGTGAAAGCCACGATTTTTTCGCTTCGGGTTTTTAAAATAAATCCATTTTTCGTCACCCGTCACAATTCGATACAAAAAGGATTTTCGTTCGTGGCGTTGAAGCAGCATTTCACAAGTGACTTTGCGATTTTCCATGTGACGTTCATTCAAATCGTGTGTGACCCATTTACCCAGTTTACTGATCTTCCCCATTGCTCGTAAACGTCAGCTGATTGTTTCTTGTGACACATTTAATGCTTTTGCCAATTGCTGTTGAGTTTGAGTTGGGTCATCATCCAATCACTCCTGCAATTGCTCGTGGTCTACCAGAGCGCTCACTGTCTTTCACATTGAAATCACCACTTTTAAATTGTCGAAACCATGTCTCACATGTTTTAATCGATGGAGCGTGTTCACCACATGTTTCTACCAGCACACGATGACTTTCCACAGAATTTTTATTTTGATTAAATAAGGAAAGCAATGCGTGTCTCAAATGTTCTTTTTCAGGCACACAATTCGACATGATCACTGAACGATAAAACAAAGACGCTAGTTTTTGGTGGACACAGCTTGTGTGTGTTTGTAGTTTAATGTCAGACCAACAAAATGACTTATGTGTCAAATGAAGACGCTGGGTACTTTTCGCTTGCGCCATCTCTTAGTTAAACCGGCAAAAACTTATGCACATACCTGGAATATATATATATATATATATATATATATATATATATATATATATATATATATATTCGTGTGTCTGTATGCTAGCGCAAACCGAGCTGTCGAGTTCAGTTGACAAAGAATTGTATTTGCGTTTCCGGAAATTTCCGGGTGGGCCCTGCCCTCTGCAAAATCACTTAAGATATTGCTCGATTAGTTATAATTAATTCAAAACTCCGTTCTCGTTCATAGTAACCAGTGGCGTAACTAACGAGCCCATAGTGCTGGTGAAGTGGGGGGCACTAGGGAAAAAGGGCCCTTGCTCAACCCGTAGCATTGTTTGTTGAAAAATCAATAAGACAATAAAAAGAGTCTCAAAAATACATGTAAGTTATTAACTCGAAAATGTAATCTCGTCCATAATTTATGTATTCAATAATGTGATGTGCAATCGATAACATATAAAGAGCATGGAGCTGATTCTCCTACGGTAAGGAAACCGTGTTAGACATGGAGTTGTTGGACGCGAATGGTGGCGATATATAATGGTCCCCTGAGCGCAGCGGTTATGTCAGAAAACGAGCCCGAAGTCCCAGAAATCGAGCGCCGAAGTTTCGAGCTTGGGTCCCTTCTATTCACCAATGAAATATGTAGTTCTTGGATGTGGAAGGTGGCGTCGTAAATCTGGCCCGGGGCCCGAAGCCCAAGAAAGCGGGCCCCAAAGGATGTTCATGCCATATTCTCCATGCTTCATTGCAAATATTTTCAGACTGTAGAAAATAAAGAAAGCGAAATAATACTTGGCTATAGATACGTATACACAACTTTACATTTCGTTAGTCATCCAAGTCTCCAGCTAAGGGTTCATTCCTTAAAAGGCAGTCCAGACTCCAGACCAATTCGATATTCATCAAGGCCCTTAAGCATCATTCTCCAGGTGGGCCTTTGTAGTACTAGTCCGCCTCTGCCAAGATCGATAACTGTCCTTGCATTCCTAACAGCAGGATATTCTGATTGATGTTTGTGCAGTTGTTTTCTCAGCTGCACTAGGCTGGAACTCTCCAGAAAACCCTTCAGTCTCGGATCCTGAAAGGTCTTATTCATCATGTTAAATTTGGCCCAGAATTCCCAACATTGACTTGAGAAAGTTGCAAAACAATTGTGGACTTGGATGTAATACTTGCCTAACCAACATCCATAGAGGCTATTTTTGCTTGCTATAGTCATGAAAATAACAGTGGCAAATACGTCACCCTAATTGATATTCTTTGTCATTCTAGAATTTGTTAAACCTAAAATATTGTCACAATGTCATATTATTTATTTATAGTATTTTTAAATTTCTTATTGACTTGTTACTCTGCACAATAATTTTTGTTTCTTCTTCTTGAATTTGTAAATTGAAGTAAATATTATTCGTCTTGTCCATTGTGGTACAACTCGCATGTTCGTCCTTGCTCCCCATACACGAAGGGACAGCAAAAATTAGAAACACAGTTTTTGATACAAACTATAATGTTAATAATAATTAAAACTGGATTTAGAAAATAAGAAGAATTTTGAAAATAAACCCTGGTTATTTGTTTTGAAACCTAAATTTTAAAAGGGAATATTAATCTCTTTGACTTCCTTAAAAACCTGATTTTATTCTTATCTCTGGAGTAATAGGAATATTTATACTTTACATTATTGAAAACTTAGCCAATAATATCCTGTTTATTAGTAGGAGGTTTGTTTCCTATCCCCAATTACTCTGGTGGGTAAGAGCAATAAGGTGGTGTGATGATAACAGGACAAATCTATGATATGGCAGCAAGCAGAAAACAGGTAATATGAAGATGCATCTTTCAATATAAATATTGCAACCTTCAACTTCTGTCACGGATATAGTGAGAGGACATACACAATTCTAGCACACACCATACACAAAACATTCACATTCTAACAGTCCAAGAGATACCTTCCAAGGACCTTAATAATAGACATTACAAATATTAAAAAACAATATGTGATTGAAAAGGTGGGGGTTGGATTTTTTTCGATCAGATATGCAAGTGACTTATATTTCAAATATATATAAGTCAGTCGATGGTAGAGTGTATGCAATGAAAATGGCCGGTCTTACTATTTTTTCAGTATACATGGAAATTGGAACAAAAGTGAGAATACAAAGAGAAGATTTCTTTCAAAATCTCGCGCTTAACAGTTACTACCATCAAAATCCAAATTTACTTGTATTGGGAGAAATGAACGCGGTCTATGATCGTAATGCTACAACTGTTAAAGACAATTACAGCCTCGTTTCAAAAAAAATGAAAGGAAGTTTAAAATTAACCGATTCGTGGGAACATTTTTCCCAAACGTACCTATGTTTACTAATATAACAAAAACATGTAAAAGTAAACTAAATTACATCCTTTTAGCCAGGCTATAGAAAATAATATCAAAAGTGTAGTAGCTACGGAAAATTTGGCGATGTCAGATCATAGTTTGGTGTGAATTAATATGCTATTGAAGTTGCCCATACATTGAAGTTCTCTTAAGTATGGTGCTTAAACACCGATTTGGCTTTCCATAAATGGACTTTAGATTTAATAAAAGAAACAGACATATTTAGGGGGAATGTTTAGGAAAAATTGAAAATGTGCATGAGCACGAAAAACAAGTTTATACGGGAATACAAATTATATACCAGGCGTTATTATGGGTATAAAGGAAAAACTATTTATTTTTATCAATCAGTGTTGCAAGCATATAATCAATGGGCTATGCAGAATCTCGTACGGATTCCAAAAGTGCGAAAAATTCAAAGTGAAATATTTTTGTTGATGTCATATAGGTGTACAGGAATAACAAAAAGGAACATGTTAACAAAGTGTGGAATCTATGAGACGACCAATTTGGACACAGTGCTACTAGATTCAAAAAGACGAGGGAAAAAAATTTAAATGAATTTCAAAATGATGAGGGCACAATCTCCAAAGGTCCGGAGATCTATAATGGCATCCGAAATTAGTATATGCGATATTTTGAAACATTTAGGGAACTAGGGGCGGATCCAATTCATGAAGTTAATATGAAAAATATACCGCAATTATCTGATGTAGAGAAAATCCGTCTCACAGAACCATTTACAAAAAAGAAACTGAAGATGCTATGCTCTCCTTAAATGTGGACTCTAGTGGAGGGGTATGGGCTTCCAGGTAATTGGGGGTGGTAAGTAAAGACTATATAGTGGAAAATTTTGTGCCAGTATTTAATTCCTTTTGGTCCTTTCCTACAAACGTTGTTTTTTTACGTCAATTGGAATATTGTTAAAAAAAATAATTAATGGCATCAGTAAATCATTAATGTAGACTCATCCATCTGACGAATTTTGATGCAAAATTGTTTATGGAAGTATTAACATATAGAGTTAAAAGTGTAATTACATCTCTTTTGTACTATAGCTAAAGTAGAATTGAGGGGATGAACCCCATCTATATTCATTTAATGAACATTAGAGACCTATTACTGTACACAAACAGGGGATAAACCATTCCATTTTTATTTCTAAAACAGACTTCTTGTGTGCACATGACAGAGCATCGCATAGTTATTTATTCTCAATAATGAGAGCTATAAATTTTCCTAATGTGTTTATTCACTAATTCGTTGGATATATGTGAAAATATATGTCAACATCTCAGAAAATGGGCGAATCGGACATAGAATTCCTCGGAGGTGCGGAGTCCTTCGAATTCCCTTCTCTTTGCTATGATAATGTCCCCTTTGCTCATGCTGTCGACCAGGCTCTGTCGGGCATAAATTATGGAAGAGTCTGCAGTCTCATATATGCCGATGATATTAATTTTTGCATTCAAAATGAGAAAGAACGACGATACTGGATCTGATCGAGAAATTTTATAATATATATCCGGAATACATATAAATCCAAATATAATTTAAACGATGAATCTGAGGGCTAAGATTAGCCCCAGCGCTCTTCAAAATATCAAGGTCTCAGATCATATAATAGTGATACAGCCCTGGGTCGGTCTAATGGTAATTCTCAGATGAAGCCGAACACCATGATAACGGCCTCGCTTCGGGGGTTGAAAGGATTAATGCGAGAGGTCAAATTATAACTAAATACATCACTCTTCACGGGAAAAGTTCTTAACGCGAATGGTACCTTAACACAAGGCGGCTGTCGCCTTTTTTAATGGACATGAGAGTTTATGTGAAATTCTGATAGACACTTAATATATATTTATTTCTGAACATGTCTGAAGGAGTTACATTCTTAAAACTAAACATTAACAAGATTCTATATGAATTTGGGACTGCGTATGAATCATGATTTCAGTTGAAGTTAAAACACAAATTTAAGCTAGAGCAAGATAAAACAAAACAGAATACTAAATCTAAATTACGTTACAAAAGCTAAGTTAAGTTAAGCAAAGCAAAGCAAGTCAAGGCTCCAAGTACCATCTTTAACCAAAATTAATATAATACCATTTTATACCATTTTCTAGAGTTGGCAACGTACCTGTGATTTTCTATGTTGAATTTAGGTTGTGAAGATGCACTTGGTAAATAACTGTCACTGTTCGATAAGTTTGGTTTAAACGTGTTTAAACCTTTAAGTTCTTTTCAAAGTCCAGATTGAAGAAGAAGTATAAATTTCAGTTACGGATGTCTTCTCTCTTGGCGTCAAAACTATAAGTTCTTCTGACAGTCTCTGTTGTCGCAAGTTTGACGAATAAGACGTAGCAGTTGAGTGAGAGTTAGAGATTGGTCTCGATCGTTGATTTACACTTAGTTTTTATATGGCTGTTTACGAAAAAGAAAGAATTAAGATTTTGTGTTCTCGTGTGACATTTTCACTTTAGTCAAGGCTGTGTTAGCTCATCTTCTGAGAGGATATAAATTGAAGGTTAAGTCTGAAACATATCCTGTTATTGACGTTATTAGGTGTCCATGATGTCTGGATTCGAGTGGGATTTTATATTGGGTTTCAATGTTCTTGTGGGTCAAGGTTAGATCTGATGTCATCCGAATTGTTCATAATTTAGAAATATAATTTGAGAACGGAAATGATGTTACTGTCACGTCTGGCACGTTCCTATTTTACATAAGTATTCTTGGGATATTGATGCAAAATCTATTGTCATGATTCATACTCGTAATAAAACTGAAATTTAATACAATTGAAATCTTATAAACTTGTATAAATGATATCTACACAGTTGGTCAAAACTCTTAAAAAAATGAAATTTAAAATATTAAAACCTGAGCATATAACAATAGTGTTAGGTGTAGTTTGGTATACAGATATGACAAGTACGATATTGGAAACAACCAATAACTTGATCGAAATGTTACTATCTAATTTGCAAAATTACCAAGACTGTTTATCATTTATTTTGAATCTGTGTTCTTTCATAAATACTTTTATTCTTAATAAGCTATATTTTCACTTTCAAATTCCTCCGTTTCCCAAGCATTTTTGAGCAAAGGTTAATAAATATCTGGGATTCTTTATATGGAACAAGTTAATAATCATGACTCCGAGAACGGTCATCTATAAAAGTTTTGACATGGGCGGGGTGAATCTGAAGAACACTTAAATTCAAGGAACCTCTTTGTTAGCTCATCGTTTTAGAAGACTGCTGGTTGATTATAATGAAAATGTATCATATTATGCCTATTTAATTGCCATTACCAAAACTTGGTGATGTTACACCATTTGATATTAAAGCTATACAAGGTCCTTTAAATATTTCATCCGATATCATTTTAGAATTTGCATATGCGGTAATAGGGCATATACCAATGGAGTAATTTATTTTATAAACACTTTATAGCAAAAGCGGGAGAGCAACCCGTACTACGCAGTCTTATGGAGAGAAATGGTCTACAATATGTCAGAATTTGATAACTCTCAAATATAATTATATACTACATCACATTATGATTATACAATGTTATAATTTGGACCAAATTTGTTCAAATTTAAAAAGAATAAAGGTATGCACTAGGAAGATAGCTGTAAAAAGTGTGAAAAGAGAGAGGACTTGTATCACAAGGTAGTGGAATGTGGGCAAAAAGAACCTAGTAAAATTTTAAATTGGCGAATAACTCGGTGTCAAAATGAGACATATCGTCAACCTACATTCCGATTTTTTTAGCACGTCGTAAATTTGTGATGTGGCTATTTGCTATTACAATATTTATATTAAAAAACAAACCAGAAATAAGTACACGCAATTAATGTATTTTTCACTTCTTAAACATACCACGAGAGAGACGCGAAGTTGAGTATGCGCAATATTATTAAGTGTTATGTTGAGTTTTGTTCCTCGTAGGAGAGGGGAATTGAGTTAGTAATAGGCAATATGTTTGGTATATAAAAATACTTTGGATTTGCAAATGATAAAAGGGATGTATGACAATAAGTGTTTTGTAAAAAAAAAAGAAATGCTCGACTTCTAACTGAGCAACCTATGTTCAAATCTCGCTACAGCCGTAACATTTTCTCCCAGTACCGAAAGCAACACCGTGTGCTGTATTGATTTAACACACAAAAAGTGGTAGCCACGCTGGAGCACCGCATTGTGTTGAATTAACTCAGCTATTTTTGTTGTGTAATTCAGATAAATCCCACCTTTTTCGAAGCATTTTACCTAGAAGAAGGACAGTGTATATTCTAAAGCATCAACGTTGCAGTCACGGTAACTCAGTGGTAGAGTTCTTACCTGTGTTGAGTGGGATCCTCTGTTCAATCCATGCTTATGCCATATGGGTTTTGTGATAGGCAAACACCACGCGCGTAGACTTTCTTGGCGTTCTCCCGTTCCTTCTACTTTATTAATTTCACCAATCATCCCATCATCATGATCCATCCGGGCTAAGACAAAGTTGCCTAAAAGTCTTAAATGAAATTCAAAATCAAAATCAAAATTACAGTATTTTCGGAAAGTTTTGAAACAAAGGAATGACTAAAATCTTGGCCTAAATATAACGATCTTCTCTTTTGAACCATTACTCTTCATCTACCCAAATCTCCAAACTGGTTTAGGGGATTACTCGAGAAAGAGGAACCATAATCTTCGATTTATGGAGTATAGTTTTATTTCTCGTTTCCTAGACATTCAAATGTACTTTCTGTTTGTATGTAATGTACGTGTATTAGAGACAGATAGATTAGAGAAACATTACTGCGTTTATTTGAACCTAAAACAAAGTATAGAACAGAACGATTCCATCTACATGCAATACTTCAACAACAATGTCAATCAGCGAGTGAATACGTTCAAGCATTAAAATCTCAAGCAGTGAAGTGTCAATATAAAGATTTTTTAGATGAATCTCTCACAAATCAACTGATATTTGGAACATCCAATTCGACAGTAAGGAAAATACTAATAGCGCTCGACAAATTAACTTTCGATGAAGCATTTCGCATTGCAATTGAACATGAGGCAATCAAACGTGATAGCGCATTATTTACACATCATTTTGACAAGGTACATGTTCAGGAGCATACTATTCACAAATTGGGCAAATGGACTAATGAAAATTCACCAACTTACGTGAATAATGCTGAAAAGAGCCAGATGATTGGTAATTGTATGTATTGTGGCCGTTCACATTTACGCAAACAATGTCCAGCATTTACCAAAAACTTTGGGCAGTGCGGAAAAAGAGGGCATTTTAATATCATATGTCACCGATTTTCGTCAAATCAAAACGCTAATAGACGTACGCCACAAGTGAAGCAGATAAATGAGACAATGCTCCACACAAATAAATATCAACAAACCTCTTCTGGGTTTGGCATTAACGATATTTGAATTAATATGGTACAATCATCTGAGGATAATGCATTATCGCCTCCCAACACGATACGCTTATTAATTCAAGACCAGTTCTTTTCAGCGTTAATAGACTCTGGAGTTGGACCAAATCTTGTAGATCAAGCCACTTTAGATGAACATAATTGGAACTACAAATGCATGGAATTCTCTTGAGATTAGAGATATGAGTGGTACGAAAATTTAGGTAATAGGTAAAGTTACATTACCATGCATTTACCGAAACAACTTGTATAACATGGATTGGTGGATTACCAAACATAAAATCCCGTATGCTATTTTAGGCAGACTAGACCTTGATTTGTTGTTTCCAAATTCGGTGAACAATAATACGTTTTCAAAAAAGAGAAAACAAAACTTGGAGATCAAGGGAATTAGAAAAACGTATTTGGTATAATAACACACGCCACAAAACATCAAGAATAATGGGCAGAAAACACAAGAAAGATCTTAGACTCATACAAAATAAAAGAAGATGGTAATAGAGACAGGAATATGGAGAACAATGCCTGTCACAGGTCTTGGCAGCAATTACATCAAGAAATGGCCGAGTTAAGAGAACTGATCAAACAATCAATACAAGTAAATTCAGGTGAAAAAAACGCAGAGATAGATAGACAATCGAAGCAGAAAAATGGGGAAAGGATGAAACTAACAAATTTTAATGAAATAACTGATGAAACAAAAGGAGTGGAAACGTTAAATAAAAATAACATAAGTGATGCAAGTCACTTTGAAGAAAAGGATAAGCCGAACGGTCATCACAAAAAAATAGACAATTACAACGAAAGGAAGATAATACAGTTGATGTAGTAAGAGTAAAGAAAGTAAGAAATTCCTCGACTAGTCAACCAAGCAGAGGAGGAGGACTTAGAGACATCGATGAAGTACTTGAGCATTTGGGTTTTGGCAAAATTATGCACAGTGAGGAAATCACATGAAAAAATATATTTGGGCCGTACGGTTGCAAAGAGGATTTATTAATGAAATAGCCGAGGACGTGCAAAGATTAGTCCAAGCATTACGCTTAGTGTCGGAGCGTGTTCGAATACTAAAACAAATGCTAGATGCAAGAAGATTGTGGATCGGTGTGCGATCACAAACGAACTGTAGTATGTGTCCTACAATTGATGAACAATTACTGATTTTTCAGTAAATGGAATAATTATTTTCTTTTGATGAAAGTTAATAGTTGAAGTTACATAATTAGTTAACTGTTTTTTTAGAGAAAGGAGGAGTGTGTCATGAGTTTTTATAGTATCTAATTTTCTGCCGAATTTAGAGTTTGTAGCTACTTGCATCATTTTGAACAAAAACGCTATTTAAGTCTTGTTAACTTCTGGAAAGAAAGTTATGATCAATATAAAATGTTTGCTTACGCTTTTTTTATGGTTCGTCGATATAAGATATTGATATTGATATAAGTGATATTTTACGATTGTCAAGATGGCGGCGAACTAAAAGAAAGCTGTTGAAATCTCCTATGAATTTTTACAATTTTCCAAAGCTTTCTCGGCCTTTCCTTCAAGAAAATGTACTCAGTAGTGTTATAAAGTGTTGCAGTGTTTTATATAATAGTTTTACACCATGAAAATTCAAAATTAACTGTGATAACAACATCAAATGTGACAGTGACAAGAGAGTTAGGAGTGACTGACAGCTATGGCGGACAGAAACCATAGCAACCAATAAATAACTGACCTTAAAACATCAATTATTAAGACTGTTAGACTGCAAAACTGTATGATATTATAAATATTATTATTAAACAGCAATTAATAAAACGAAAGCGCAATGGATGGGCATAATTAGCCATTTCTGCGCTAAATTACAAAATACGAATACGATATTTACTGAAAGATGAAGTGCTTAATTAATGTGCACACAATTATATTGTCAAGATTGAAATATACGTAACGTTATGTGTTAATAATGTTGTTAGATGTTGTTGATGTTCGTGTGTACGGCAAATATATTGAAGCGTGGATTTGCTAACTAGGAGCCAATGAGTATAATTATGATCATATGTCGGTCACCTAATGTAACTACAATGTTTATGATTATTAAAGGAACAAGCGCACTCAGTACCATTAGAATCAGTTCATTACCTAATTCGAACCCAGCTGGAATTACTAAGTTTAGCAAAAAGTATTTCGATTCTAAATTTTTCCAATTACGTTTTCGCTGTGTCATTTCGAGTTCCTGATTTGACATTGTTAACTAACCTTTCCTCTTCTTGAGAACTATAATGGTTTGCCTACTAGATAAAAAACTATTAAACTAACCATGCTATTTTCCCTTTCAAGTCCTAATGATAGGGTTATTGATGAAATATTACCATTAAATCCGGAAACGATGTACGGATATTATGATCGTATTTCATTATCAAACGTAATTCTGACGGAAGTACACAAAATGAAGAAGGGAAGGGTAATACGGAAAAGTGATATATATATAATTTTTTAAAACTCTTTTCGTCCTTGAATTGAGGAACATTTGGTTTTGGACCTCATTACAATAACATGAAAACAAATTCAAGACAACATGCTCTGTCGAACATTTTTTAAAATATTTTTTTCCAATAGTATGATCCAACTGATTCCACTCTTCCAGTAACATATGTGTGAGAAAAACAGGTAGAGTGAGAGAGTGAGAGAGGAAAGAAAGAAAGGGTAAAGAGCGAGAAAGAAAAAAAGAGAGAGAATTAATAATAGTAATAAAATAATCTGAGGAAAAAATGAAAATACCATAAAACGTTGATGAGGTTACATTTTAAAGAAAATAAATATTGTTTTCCTTTCCTTCATTGCATGAACTTCCTGTGAGAGAAGTGTTAATTTTTAGTGAACATTTCAGTATTTAAAGGGAATCACGAATTACTATTTCTCAGATTCAGAACTATAGGATCAACAAGCAACTTCTGCGGTATATCAAAAATGGGTCTTCCAACTAGTCTATTGGTATTGCTTTTTGCAGTTGCTCTCACTAAAGTAAGTATTTGAAAGAACTGCTTTTTCTCTTTTCATCGTTTTCGTACACCGTCATTAGAAGTACACTTCTTGCATGATGTAAAGGGATCAACGTTAGATCGTTTCTGTATTGCTTTTACATTTTGTGTACAGTATATCCTGACAATATTTGGTGTTCTCATTCTTTGAATCGATCCTATATAATCTACAAGAAAACAAAATTTTTAACTTGTTCATTGAAGGTAGATTACTTAAACCATAAAAGCCTACTACGGACACTCACGAAATTTCATCATGTACTGGAAATTTTGTTGTCTTTCCTACATTAACATAACCATCTATATGAACACTTTAGCATTGGTGGAAGTATGTACGAAACAGCTTCTAAAAGTGATCGGACGTGAAAAGTCGGAAATCTTGGGTTAGATTAAGGTACTTAACGTATGAACAAAAACTTACTAATTGGAAGATTTTACAAGATAAAGCATTTACTATAGTTTCTTCAAACATAGCAGAAAAAGTTTCGCATATTAATCGTTATATATGCCATAAACATTTCATAATGGAACTCAACTTCAGCGTCACTACTATCTCCACCTGAACACAAATTGTTTCCCATTATCTTTCGAGAAACAGTAAATTAATTTCTTCACTTGAACTAAATTAAAACTCTTCATAGGAAAAAACATGTGTTGTGTTTGACACCGTTCTTTTGATTCGAATCAGACGTATCCCAAGACTTTCCCTGAAATGGCTTTATATTCCTTTCTTGCTCAGACTGCATCAGCATACAGACGAAAAAGAAGGTATGTCTCGTTCCATCACGCTTGTCCCTTCCGGTCTTTGTTTCCGTTCAGAAATGATTCAAAGCTTACTTTTTAAAAATACATCACAAGTGCAAATTGTAGAGTATATATAAATAATATTTAAATACTCATTGATAACTCAACAAATGACGCGCTGACAAGAATTATAACTACATTCAATCAATGCTGCACATTATCCCAAGATTGAACCCAAACCGTCTTTTGCAACTTCTTGTATATATTTTCATAGACACCGGTTCTTTTCAAATCTGCTACACAGTAAAAATATGTCTGTGTTAGTTCAACACTTTTCGATGTCCGAAGGTGACTACCACTTTTTTGTGTTAAATCAACAAGACACGGTGTTGATTTCCGAAATACCCTAGCAGCACAGGATATTGGACCAACAGGAGCCCAATACTGGGCAACCATGATTCATATTAGACGATGTTGGCACAGTATTGGTTGTATATTCTGTGTTGCTAGGATATTCCGGAAATCAACACCGTACATTATGTTGATTTGACACAATAAAAGTGGTAGTCACGTTCGAACACCGAATAGTGTTGAATTAACACAGATATTTTTAACTGTGTAGGGAAACGACTAAATAGTCTGCAAAGGAAGCTTTTGTAAGTTGAGTATACATTATGACGCGAGTTGAACGCTTCAAACAAAGTGAATAGATTAAAAACAGACTTGAAATTCGGGAATCATTTATGTGCATATAATTTGTTGTATGATTGATGAATTTGTATCAGCTTTACAGAGATCAATGCAGAAATGTTTGTATAAGAGAAAGAGGGAGAGAGAGAGAGAGAGTTGTATCTTATACGTTATCATTCGTCCCATTTCCATTTCAACTACTTTCCAATCTTGATAACATATACTTTTTAGGAAGATCAAATCCACCCATTTATTTTCCTGTTCTTTCAAGTTATTCCTAGCCCTCATCACTCCATTTCCCTTTCTGAAACTGAGTGTTTGGTACATTCAGTGCCCACGTTTCGCACTCTTACATCACATACAAGACACATCGAATATACATTTTGCTTTCAAGACAAAGTAGTAGTCTGTTCTTGCTCTTTAAAATTAGATTCATCATTGGAAATAAACTCCATGCCAGTTTGCATGTATTAATATTCTGTGTATATTAGTATTTCTATAGAATAAGTACTCAATTTCCGATATATCACAAAATATGGTTTGTATTTACCACCGTTTATGTGTATTAAAATTAAATTTCAAATGCATATTTGTAGCAACTCTTGTATGATACTACAATTGTATTTTTCTTATTTATTTGTCTGTAACAATAGATTTAGAGACGTCACTAGGGATGTCTAAATGTTTCTGAAGTTTGTATACGGAGATAAATTCAAAGTACATTCAAAAATGTTGCCGGTCACCTGAAAGTGTAATTGTTCCTAAGCTCAAAGAAACCGACTGAATTTACTCGTTCACGCAATATTTTTAGGTATACATGTGTCTACATTTTTCTACAATACGTACTTTTCTGTTTGTGCTGTAAATATTTAATTCAAAAAATCATTGTAAAGCGAATGAAAAATCATGTTAATACAAATCAAATGTTTCCAATTTTGGATTACAATTATAGCTGTGGATTGTAATTCACTTGAGCTCCAAAGTAGGTACAGTTCAAGATTTTACTGGAAGTAGTTCTCAGTTTAGTATTTTCTTTTTCTTTTAGTGTTTCAGAATTGAACAACCTTCAGACGATGTGCAGAAAGCATTATCAGGTAACAATATTTAATATTTACTGGAGTATAATTAATAGTAGATTTCCTAAATGTTACAGGTGGATGCGTTGTTTCACTGCTTGTCTTGTACTTACTACGGTGGTTTAGAACTTACTTCAATGTAGCTTCCGTTCTCTGAATATACTAGTAGAGAATGACAAACTTGCTTTCGGATCAGATTGCTTAGAGATCTTTTGGTCATAACCTGCGTCCGGAAAGAATCAGCTATTGTAACCAAAGTAATTAAATGTGTAATGACTTCCAGTCAATATAGTAGGCTTCGCCTGTCCATGATTAAGGTATGAGATTATTTCTACTGAAAATTGTAAATTTAGATACAATTTACAATGGTAACAAGTACTTTAATACAGGGTCAGGTAGTAGTTTAGATGCGAAGTCTGGCTGAAAACTTACAGAGTGTTTTGAATATGTTTACATTGATGACGCGCTTTTGACGTGACTTAGTAGTCATCTAGAATATATCTTGTTGGTCGTTCATGTAGCACCAAGGCGTCGTTGAGTGAGATATTGTACTATGCGTCCGTCAAATTCACAATAATCGAAATAGTAGACAAACGCAGTGCATTGTGATCAATGAAAATCGGAGATTGACAGGGATACCTAATTGACTATGTTGAAGGTGCCATCCCGGCATTTGTCTCGTGTGACTAAGGAATATACTGATACAACCTAAGTTAGGATGGTCGCCCACTGCAATCAAATCAGCAACCTCCCGAATGCTACACCAACTTTCTACCACTCAGCTACGGCGGCTCGGTTGGATCCAGCTTTGAAAATTATGCCGGCAAGATTTATTTTGCGACTTATGTCAAATTAAAGGAATTCTTTATTTTAGTTTGCTTTTAATTGTTAGTAATAACCATGAATTTCTCGAAAGGGTTATAACAAGAGAGATATTCTTTGATGGTAGTTTATAGTAATAGTTTTCAACATTCTCAGGTGTTTTACCTGTTACACACGTTCAAGAAGTGGATCACTCTCAACAGATTCTTTG
>JAGDQP010045148.1:0-13713 GCA_022664845.1 Lepisma saccharinum
AAACCTAATTTTTTCCTATTATTTTGAATTTTATGAATAATTTTTCCCTCTACGCGGGACTATCACACTACTCAGAGGTAGGTATAAGAAAATTTTAATGCGATATTGGAATGTATTGGATTAAAATTTTCTTATCAATAAACTTCAAAATCATATCTAAAATTTAAATTTGCAATGGTTTGAACCTTGAAACTAACAGAATAATATATAGTAAGAATTACAAAGAAAATACAGAGAGATATATACACAACAATACTTGTCACTTCGTCATTTGTGTTGAAAATTATTCATTCAAATGTTCTTTTAAGTGTCTATAAAATGTCTTATATTTTTGCTGATTTTTTTTGTACACACACAAATCAATTGATATGAAACAATATATATATGAAAAACACATATATGAAACGAAAATTGGTATAAAAAATATAAAGTTCGGTTAAAAGTTAGTAGAAAGTTTATAAAGTTTCACTTGATAATGACATTGAAATTCTCGTTGTAAGTCACTGGATGAAGCGTGCGTTATCAGAAATTGTTTTTGCTTAGGTAGCGAAGTCAGACTGTCTGGTCTATGCATACGACACTGTTCGGTTTGACAAGTTAGTGTACTCGTGCAACACCTGTGAAGCGGTTCGAAGGTGCAAGAGTTTTGGTTCGGTCACACAGAAATATAGTATGCAGTGTTCGAAAGTGGAAAGTTTTAGTGAAATGTGTCAATAATTTGTGTTTGTCATCACTTCGAAAATGTGAAGAAAGTTCTGTTCCTTGGAAGGAATACGTAAAATTTTGTCTTGCGAAGTATTGATAGTGTCCAAATTAAATATCACTGGTGAACTGTGAAAGTTTTACAAGGTTCGAAGTTCGGAGAAAAAAGAAAGTTCGCACTAGTTGGAGTTTCGTATTGTTCGAGAAAATATCGGAACATAATATCGTGGTGTAATGACATAGAGTTGCAGTTCAAATTCTAGTGTGGAAGGTCGGTAAGTATTACACTGTTATCATTTCACTGTTCACTATGTAGTCATAATGTTCGTTAAATATCGACGTAAATTGAGTGCAATATTCAGAAGAAAAGCAAAAGATAATGTTTCAAAGTCATTTTCACAGTCATATAAATCACTGGAATAAAATATCGAAGAATACTGTTCAAAATGTCCAAAATTATTTACTATCACTGATTGAAGGTAGAAGTTATGAAGCTTTGAATTTTATACACTTGTTGTACACTTTAGTCAAAACAAATCACTGAAGCTTATGGGGAATAAAATAATTGTAAGCACTAGGTATACACTGTTGGGTCAAAACTGGGGATTCACTTTTGGGTCACTGGGATTCATTAATGTCAGTCTAGACGGTCTGGTAGAATTTTGAAGAATCTAGTAGAATTTTGAAGTTCTGCTAAAAAAAAATTGTGAATTTCACTGTTGTACTACGTTGGCTGGATTGATCGGAGATCGAATGTTGAAATCTGTGTTGATTGAAGTTCCAATGTTGATTCTGCGTTGACCGAAGTTCCAAAATGTTGATTGTAGTCTGAAATTCTGCGGTGAAGTCGATTCTGGTAGAAGTAGTCTGATGTTGCCAAAGGTTCGTTGAATCTTGTTGATAATGGACTGGATACTAGTGTCCCATTTTCGAAAATAGCGTCAAGCTCTTAATTTTGTTTGATTGAATTTTGTAATTCTGTATTAAATTTTGCTGGTTGTTTCTGGCTTTGTTTGGCTTTGGTGTGATTTGCGTTATGGCTATACTAAATCCAAAGTTAATTTAATTGAAAAGACCTGATGGGCATTCGAAAAGTAGAAGTGAAGGATAAAGAAGAAAGAAAAGTGAAGTTAAAACTGAAGTTTTATATTTCAACAATTCTAAAATTTGACTGATTGAACTGAATGGAAATTATGTACGTAACGTCAATATCAGCTTCTAAAATTTGAAATGGAAATAAATCCTTTTAATAGGTTTAAATGCGGTTATAAGAGTAAATGCGGTTATATGGATTATTTTGGTTATATATTGGAATTAATAAAGTGAGTAAACTATATGGCGTTCACTGCAAGTTGAAGTAACTATAATAAAAATCAAAAATTATAAATGAAAAATGACTGAACAAATATAAAAAAAACTAAAATAAAGAAGAAGAAAACGTATGAATATAGGATCTTATTGTTATGCGTCTGTCATAGCATAGGACTAACTAACTAAAATCTAAAACTATTTTTGAAACATGCGTTTCATTTGGTTAAAATCGGGAATATTTTAGTATTTCTCCAAGGATCAAATCCTGGTGATTCAATATTAAATATTTGAATCTGAAATACAGGTAGTTGTAATTGGGAATAAATAATGTGGGTTGCATATGTAAAGGATCGATGTTATTTTTGCATTGATGTTAAACGCAATTGGCATGCATTGATGGTAAAATATAAGAACTAAAAGTTTAAACTAAAATCGATAAAATGTTGCGAGAAGAATTATAAAGGTTCGAAGTTATAAGAATTAAAGGTAGTTAAAGGTCAAATTAAAATTGTCACGAACTTAAAGTTTCTGAGTGAAAATATCGAAGACGATACAAGAATTATTTATCCTCTGTTTCTCTTCAAAAGAGAAATTTATAACGAAAGTAAAATAAAAGAATACACCAATTATAAGATTTGTCCGCATATTAAGTAGAAGTAAAATAATTTCAATTTCTAACAAAAGAAAGAATCGGCTACTATTCGGGCAACTTCCGATCGAGAAAAGCACAATATTTCGGTGACCAGTGCCTAAAGCACTTAAACGGCGACCATAATGAAATATGCACCGGGTAGTCATTGGCTTATTTTATTTGAAAAACTACTAGGCTACTTATCGTAATTTTTCAGGCGTTGTTGGTTGCTTGTAGCATAAAATTCTAGGATTCAATCTTAGTACAAAATTTAATTATTATTATTATTACTATTATTATTATTATTTATTATCATTATATACCAGATTTGGAGTATATACATTATGTACAATATTATAATTATTAGTATAAGAATAAAAGAAAACGGACGGTTGAAATTTGTAGGAGATAATCATAAGAACGCAGGTGAACCAAATGTTGGTTTATCATTGCACTGTGCTAAACTAGGTTAATTTGCTACGGACACTGGGAGTGTATTATTACTACTCGTTACACAGTTTCGTCTATCGCGCATAACACTAGTAAAACTTCTGGCATGAAATTATTTGCGTTATTCAAACTATTGCATTAATTGGTAAAAGAAGAATATGTGAACATTATTATTTATATTTATTATAAGAAGAGAGGATTTTAATACTGAGAAAGGTTGCGGTAATCGACATGGACTTGTTACAAGCGGATTTAAACATACTCGAGTCAAGATACTACGAGAATGCCAGGGAAGGAAGGAGTTAGTGGGTGGGTTGGTCAACGAAAACAATTACGTCATACAAGATTATCTTTGCATGAGAGAGATGATGGCTGTAGTCCGTTCGCACACTACGAAACAAATCACTGTTGCGAAGCTAAGGGAACAAAAATCAAGATGTCGGAATCTCGTCCAACAATAATCCTATTTAAAATGGCGGTTTGAGAATTTAATAGGGATTCACTTTCCCTGAAGTATAGAGTAGAAAAATGTTAGATAAATTCTTCACGTACGAAGTTTGCCTGATTTAATAAAGAAATGCTATTTTTCCGTTAATGCTGGGATAGTACTTTACGAAAATAAAATGTAATTGTACCGAAATTCTACGCATTTTGCCTATAACATAGCATATTTGAAGAATAAAATTGATATCGAGCAATGAATTAAGTATCAAGACCTTGCCTTGAAAGAAAAAAGGATTACAGGACTTCTCTATATTTTTCTAAAAGTATTGAAAGTAGGATTGTGAAACAAAATGAGTGTTTCTTTAGGAAAAAGATGTGTGATATACTTAACGTTCAGAATATGTGTCTCATTAGATTCTAAAAGAAAAAAAATGTAGCTAAAATGTAAAAGAAGTGTGACAATTTTGTTAAAAAAAAGGTGGTTCAAATTTTGATGGATTTTACTGGATAAAAGGTAATATTATTGTCATGCTGAATAAATGATGGAATATTTCACGGTCTTATTGCACAAAATGATTTAAAATTTCACGTTCGGTAAAACATTTTTCCGGATTTCGCTCTTTCGAACGGAATATTAGCAATGACAATATTTGATTTTAATTCTACGCATGCACTGGCATGTTTTGTCTAGATCTTACAGACGTGGCACAAAATATGATGTTAAATATTAAACATGACTACAGTTTCATTCTCTAATTATTTTTTTTCATAGGAAATTATTATTAATGGTATCATTTATCAATGGTATCATTTATATTGCAATATTATTTCTTTGAATTCAAAGTTTCACGTGATATATTTTTATTTTTCATAAATTCGGCCTATAATTCATAAATCGATGTTAAACATAGAATAGATTTAATTTCCTATTTTTGCCGTTTAGTTGTTGTTATATTATATCGTCCGTTATCTTACATACTAAATTCGCTCCACACGCTTAGCGGTATGGGATTTCCTAAAACTAAATGCGCAAAACTATTTTCAATAGTTTTTACCTTACATACTAAAATCGTCGTTGAATATTTGGGTGCCTAAGAATGAAATCGAACATAAATCGCATTGTCTCAAACATATAACGTTACGTGTTGTCGCTTAGCGGTTTTATTTCAGCTTGTAGCGTTATAGTTGCATTTTCCTGTAACTTAAAAAAATAACTGGGTTCTCCACATTGTATCTATCTACGGTGGATGTATACCCCAACCATTTAGGCAGGAGTAGGAAAATAGAAATGCCTTTCCCCTAAACTAAAATTAGAATAGGACTTTTCCATATGAATAGATTATATTCGCCCCCCTCACAAATCGATTTTTATTAAGTTCCAATGTTCTTGACAATCTGATTTATGTCAGGTATGCACTTTACATAGCAAAATTTGTGAGATCCAGGTGATTTTATTTTGAAATCGGCTTTGCGCACGGTTCCAAAATATTGCATAAAGCATGGTCTCAAATGTTGCACACAGATTAAATGAAAATATATTAAAAATTTATTGGTGTTTCGAATCAAAATTTAGAGGTTGAATTTTGGCTAAAATTTATTGTTTGTTGTGATTAATTTGATAATTGAGTAAAATTTGGGATAGTTTCGAATTAAATAAATTGGTAGGACAATCATAATCTCTAAACAGATGTCATTGTATTGCTTGATACAAATAATACGTTTAGGTTTTAAATGGCGCGTCTGCATTTTCAGTTTCTCTTACATATAAATCGCGGTGTACCAAACTCTATTGGACTTTCTCTATTTGGCGCTTTGCTACCATTGTTAGAGCCTATAAGAACAAAAGTGAACGATACATGCAATACGCATGTCAAAAATTCCTCGAATTTCGACGTGTTAGTGTAATAGAATTGCTGTTTAAAGAATATGTCCAGACTAAATTTATTTTGCACTTGAAAATTTGCTTCGAGAGCAAAACACGGACTTTGCATTTCCATCTTCTGGATTTGAAAGTCTTGGGTTCGAAAACCTAAGTGAAGTGTGCTAACATAACGTTGTTTTATATGCTTTCCTTCCTCTATGGGAATGCTCTGTAGATGCGGAAGACATACGTGCTTCTCGTTGAGCAAAGCATATCTGGTTTCTTTCCGTTGTATATGTATGTGTATGTTGAAGTTGGGTGAACGTGCTTGCATTCACGTTGCTTGCTTGTATTGCATTCACATACACATTGGATAACACATTAACATTGTTATCCCTAGGTTCCGCGTTTGAATCTGGGGTAATGCCTACATTTCCCGTAGAATTGTTCATTTTTAGAACATAACGGGTTCTTTGTTTTTGAGAAAGAAAAAAAATGCTACAAAATTACTATGAACTTCATAGTACGGTCTTGGAGTTCAATTTTAAATTTGAAGTTGTAACCAACTTCTGAGATAGCAGCGGTTAAGAGGCTTATTGCATTGTTCTATACTAAGGAACAAAACTCGGAAAACTTCCAGTAGTCTGTTATTATCTCAGAACAGTTTTGCAATGATTGACGAAAAAGTTCTTCATTTTCTGCCGAAAAAAATAAATTTCGGAAATATTTCGGAATTTGAGACCGTATGTGTTGTTAAATCTGCAGCAAGTATAGCTGTTCTTTTCCTCCAAAATTGCATTTCATCCAATTTTAAAGCGAAATTTACAACAAAAAAAATGGGTTAAAATTTAGAAAAGCCGGGAAAGATACCGTATTCGAAGTTGGCGTCCTTTCACCATGTGAACGACGGGAGATATGCTTTCGTTCTTCATGATTGTTTTGGGAAAACGTTCTAAAGATGGGAGAACGAAAACCATAGTAGCGAGAGGTTTTAAAATTATACGGTCATTCGTAAACTGTTTAATGTGACATCTCGTTGCGAAATATGTGGTGAACTCTGGTAGTTCATTATGGGCGTTAACTTTAAATGTCAGATGGTAGAGGCTAAATTTGGGATTTTAATGCAACGAAGCTCAGCTAAACATGAGAAATACTTGGATACAAAAAGGGGTTTGTTACCGTGTTAATTGAACGTAACATGATTACATTTTAGCACACCACGTTTCTTAATGATGGACAGAATAAACGGGTTTTACCGGAGTTATTAATCTTTGAGCAAATATTATTCGGGAGGTGACAGTTAAGAAAGTCTAAATTATGCAAGACGCTAGAATTCGCAATATAAAGCAGATCCTCTATTCATACCTGAAATTTAGTTGAAGTTAGATGTTCAATGAAACTCAACAGCCCTCAATTCTATCACAGCCAGATTATGAAAATGTTCAGAAAAAACTATCTTCCTTCTTAGAATGGAGTTGATGCTTTGGCTGGAGACTGTCGAAGAATGGAGACCTCTTCTATTGTACTGATGCACTGAAGCCCCTCTATGGATCTGGAGATACTGGAGCTCTGTAGGCCCCTCTACGGAACTGGAGATTTTGGTAGAAGATTGATCGGCTTTATATAGCGACTCGTACATACAGTAAATGTGTGTGTGTGGTGTTTGTCTGACTTGGCGGAGACGGTAACTTTAAGTAGGGCAAAAGGTGACGTTCTCATCATAAGAGTATGGTTAATTTGCTCAAAGGTGAATAACATCTCGATTGACGTCATGGATTGCAATATATTTCATCAGCCTTCGTTGTTGCTACTCTGTACATCTTTACTGAAACATGGCGGTGGTTTTATTTCCATTTCACCGAACAAATTACAAGAAAAATATAAAAATATACTAAAACCTAATTTTTTCCTATTATTTTGAATTTTATGAATAAAGTTAATTTTTCCCTCTACGCGGGTCTATCACAATATACACATTTTATCGTCACTTCGTCAGTGGTTGATGCGATCTCGTACGGAGCTGCTATCATTTTTTGTTATTGCCCAGGCTTATAACGTTTTTGTCATCGATATGGATCCTAAATAGCGTAAAGTTGACAGTGCAAATAGAAAGTTATTGACTGGGTTTACTGAAGAATATTGTTTTACGCTGCCTGATAGGCCTGGAGCTGTTCCAATTTGCCTCATATGCAACAAAACTGTCGCTCTTTTTAAAAGTTAAAATTTAAAGCGATACTACCAACCAACTCGTCAGCAGTACATAGAAATTTTCCTCTGGGTAGTGAAGATCGTCAAAACAAATTCCAGGCATATTTAGCTTGTTTAAAAAAAAGGACAGCCTTACTAAATCGTTCTATGAGCAAGCAAGAAAAATCTGCAGAAGCAGCGTTATGTATGTGCTGGACGTTTAATAAACACAAGAAGTCATTTTCAGACTCGGAGATAGTAACAAAATGTATATTCGGAGTGGTCGCAGCTGTTTTTGAAGAGAAAAGTTGTTGTTGCCGCAATTCAAGGTATTCCATTGTCGGCAAGAAGCAATACAAGAAGAACCGAAATTTTGGCTGCTGATAACAGAGGTAGTTTTCTCGACCTTCTGCAGAAGGCAACCTGCTACGCCATAGCACTTGATGAATCATGCGACATTGTTGATGAAGAACAAGTAGCTACTTTCTTGTGGCTTTTGGACATTGAAAGTAAAACATTCAGCAAATAATTGCTAGCAATATTGCTCTTTAAAGATAAGGCTCGCGGAGAGGATTTATTCGTGACTTTTGATGACTATATAACAACCTCCTTCTTATACAACTTGGATGAAGAAGAAGTAAAGGAACATCTGGCGTTCCTAGCAAACGAACGCAATATGCGAGCTTTACTGAAAGACATTTTCACGCATTTAAATGCGCTTAATACCGAGCTACAAGGAAATGGGAAATTAATATGTGATCTGATACAAAGTGTGTCTTCTTTCCGTCGCAAGCTGGATATCTTTGAAAAAGACAATGCAAGTCAAATTTATTCACTTTCCAACAATTCTGGAATATAAAAATAATTCTGAAATATACATTGCAGAATTTTCAAATATTATGTCAGATCTTAGGAAGGAATTTGCAGCAAGATTCCAAGACTTCGCAGAGATAGAGAAGTTTTTGCGATTTTTAAAATCGTGTTTTGAAGTTTCTCCAGCGTCAAAATGGATTGAAGTGATGCGAAGTTGTTCCGCCTTTTAAAGCCTTTACTCAAAATTGAGATAATAGACTGGCAGCAAGACATTTCTTAGCAAACGTATAAATTTCCCAGCGTGAACCTAACTTAAAAAAAACTGGCTCAAGATCGCAAATGTAATTTTCCTCATTGATTTGTGAATACAATTATGCATATATAGGTATAATTTTTGTGAGTGAAAATTAAAATAAAATTTTAGTTAAGAATATGAGTTTTTTTTGGACCTGGATAAAAAATTCAAAAGTATCCGGACCCCACCTAAAATTACTTGCAGACCCCTGGTATATATAAAGAAAATGCTTCACGGTTCATAAATTAAAATCCCTATGCATAATTGAATTTCGTATTGCTTAAGGCCTTTGGTAAATAGATGAACAAAATAGAAGCACGATACCAACTACATCATATGCGGCTAAAACCAATTGAAGCAGTGCCCGAGTATATAAAAGAGCTCAAAACACAATTAGGACTCTGCAAATATGGGTTTTACTGACGTATTGTTACGTGGCCAGTTAATTTTTGGTATTAAATGAAAGCACAAGGACATCTTTACTTAAATCAACTTACTAGCCATTACAGAAAATATGTTGCGATTGCAGTGGGAATTGAACAAGCAGAGAAGAATGTATCACTGCTAACACATAGATCTCACAATACTGATTTCCTCTATCAGATTACTGCAGGGGAAATAATATTCGGGAAGGGCCAGCTAACAGTTTTTCGCAAGATAAGGGAAGTTCAGAAAAAAGCTGGAGATGCCAGCGACAACAAAATTTTGGAATTATCCAGCTTTGAATTCCAGTTGCCGCAAGTGTGGACTAAAAGGACATTTCAGGGAGTACCAGGCATGCAAAGGTGGAGATGGTCATGAATAAGTTCACAGTAAAGTAGATCAAATGTGATATGAGAATTTGTTATCTGTAAATATGAATACATTTCTTATCGATAATATTCTTCTAGTAAGTGAAACAGAAAGCGATCTAGCCCCACAATCAGAAAAGGAAATACTATACTCTGTTAAAATTAATTATGCCAATAAATAATTAGAAACCATTATAAATACTGGATCACGTTACAACTAAATTTCAACACAGTAAGTTATCAATATTGTACACACACGGAAAAAATCAACAGAAGCTTCACAATAGTTAAATGGATATCTGATTAAAGTAGTGGGAGGAATCACTATGCCTATAGAGATAAGAGGACGAATTGTTTCAATAAGCCTTATGATGGTGAATGAGACTTTCATTTATATAATTTTACCGAGAGAAGGTTTATAACCATTATTTGCACATTAGAAGAACATGCTAATTAAAATTCTAAGTACAATTTGTAATGACTAAATTGTCTTCCAGGGTACTAGCCTCGATTCGACTCTTCAGGAATTAGACCAAATAACTGATAAGACACAACATACATAGTTAATGCAGTTAATTTTGTGTTATAGAGCCCACTTCAAACTATAAAACTCGAATTTCTACAATTTAAAGGGAGTCCAAAGAAACGAGAAAGGAGATTCAATTGTAACTGATGTTTTTAAGTGTGATAAAGGTACGTTGACGTCGACTGACCGCTTGGATATTTTAATATAGATACACACAATAACAGTAATGGGGAGGCTGTTTAATTATTAGATAAATTAAGACCGTAAATAACTAATTCAACATGTGAACTCTCACACAAAATGTGCTAGTGTTCATTCAAGCATTCAAGCATCGACACACTCACTCACACGCAAAAAACATGAAAACTGACGCATTTTGAAACAAAAATAGCATAATTTAAAGCTCACGTTATGCAGTGAAGTAAAAGCGAAACAAAAATGACTTTCTAGAATGGCAGCATTTAAAGGCATAGTGGTAGATGTTTGGTATGGAGGAGAATTGTTGAACTTATCGGAAGGTATTTCAATAACTTTAAAAATTGTTGGTTTGATTTAATTTTTCAAATAGAACCTAGTGTGAAAATTTAAATTCGTTTTTTCCGTACGGTATGTGTGTTTTTCACAGCCCTTTCGTAATAATTAACGTATGTTTTGTAACCTTTTGGTATGTTTTTAGTTTATCACGGAATCACCAGAATTTGACCCTTCCAGTTTGGAAAACCTCATTCATTGGCAATTCTCTGGGTTGACAAGTCAACTAATTCTACTGTAAAAGCCTTAGAAATAAATATAAATGAATTTAACGCTAACATAGTAATGGAACAGCATCATGTTAAGAAACATGGAGACATTGATGATACAGTAGGAAATGCCGTTATGGAAATTCATTCAAGTAATAAAGGTTGTAATGTTTCTGAATTGTTAATTAATCAGGATAATCTAGTAGATAAATGGTTGCTAGCATTAATGATTCTAGGAGTAATACAAAGAAAAAGAGAAGATGATAGGTATACTAAATAAGATATTGAAAGGGATCGTAACTTTGATAAGTTAATGCGCTCTTTCTGTAACGTATAACCTTAAAATAACAAAACAAAATATTTCATACACCTAATTTTGTTCATAAAACTATTGTTTAAAATTGTGGCGGCGTTCATACATTAGAAGTTATATACGAAAAGAATATTCGCCACTGGTAGAATGAATAACAAACGCGTAATGAATAGATGCATCTAGCTGAATGTTTGTGCTACCAAACAGAGTTATACGAGTTCAGTAAGAAATATACTTCTGATTGAGCACACGATAAGGCGAGTAGTGCACGTCACCGATAGTCATGATATTGCTGCATATACATAATTGTTTTTCGTGTGAGTTGAATAAATATCATTTTAAGGAAATATTTAATCAATTCACGATGGAAAGTGCGAATTTTAAGAAATCAAGATGACCAGCATATAATCTTCAGAACTTCAACGCAACCAGACCGGTAAGAAATGGAACATATAGAGGTTAGGGCATCAGTGCGAGAGCGTAAAGGAAAACTGTAAGAAAAGTGCATAATTTAAGAACTCTCTACTTGATGGCTACTGCTTTTTGATTAACAGGTCATTGGAGAAAGAGTCTATATGCTCCTGAAGAGTGCTTTCGGCTCTCATCACATACCCTGATATGAGTGCTACGATGGCTAGTTGTAGCCACAAAAGTAGTCATTAAAGTCCTTGGGGTGGGCATTCTTACCGCTCCTCGGAGTCTAGAGCTTCTAAGGTTATTCTCTCCAGAATATCGTGTTTCTTCATAGAGAAACTTCAGCAGCGAAATAATGTTCTGATACTTGTTGCTTATCTCGGAATAGCGTTGCAGTGCAGTTTCTAAGTTGGCTACTAGAACTGTTATGTTAGATTAAGCGTATGATAAACGTGTTATGGAAGGACATTGTACGTTCAGCATAAGTTGCAAGACAGAGTGAACGATTAGTTAAAATATACTTTACACCAAATCATATCGTTCTGTACGTGTAGACACAAGGTACTGGGATATTGGATGTAGCTGATTAAGAAAAACAGAGAAAAGTTTCAGAAAATATGTTTAGTCTCATTCTGAAATATTGTTGACATTATGTAGCGCCATTAACACTCACCGAACTGTATGATCCTTGTCTTTCTGGCAGCTGACCCTTGCCAGCCTGTTTCCAAATGTAAAGGTGAACTCTCTTATACTGCGGAGCGTATGAGCGTTCTTACTAGAATATATCACTTAACAATCTCTAGTCCGACGTTTATCTCTACTCATATATTAAAAACAGTTTTCCCTTTTAGGGAAATGAGGAAGGGGAAACTGTGTGGGTCAGCAGCATCTATCCAGGGTAAGTGATGGCCCACGCAGTTCGAAGCTCCTGTGTTTTCCAGTCATAGAGCGCTGAAGAGTTTCTTGCGCTATAAACACAATTGAAAGTTATATTAACAGTTGGTTACATAACTTATAACATTACATATGAGTTGTTATGCACTATTATCTATGAGTCGGCTTCTTCCATCTTCGCGTACTGTCTATGTACGTGTTTGTTAGTAAAGCGTAAACAACACACGATCTGGAAAAGTTCGACCGAAGGTAGTTCTGCCGTTTACACATATGTCACTATAAATGGTTACATCTGATACACGGTTCGACCGATATATCTTACAAAATAATGGCATCATTAATAGCAGGAGTCGAGAGTTGTTTAAACACTGAAATAACTAATTCGCTCTAGGTGAATTCGTGTTGGCGCTTTTCTTTCATTTTATGAAGGATAAGAATTCATTATTTGACGTGTCTTCTAATAAGAAGATGCAGGATCTTATGGGTGTTTTTTGTTGAGTTATTTGAATTGCAAAAATTCTCTTTTTCTGAATAGGAATTTCTTTGGGTGGATAGGACAGTGATATTTTTTTCAGAGTATGGGTTACGTGTGAAGGTTGTTGCTCATCAAATAGTGTAATAGGAATTTCATACATGTGTCCCTGATCAACAGAAGGAATAGGAGGAACATCGTAAATATGTTGTTAAGGAAACGAAGTAACAGGTGTAGAAATTGAATTAAGATTAAGAGCCATGAGTTCAATTTGAGATCGCTTTGTATTACTACTTCTAGACCGTTTAAATTTACATAGCCTTGTAAATATGAAGGCTAGAATAATTAGTATCAAGCACGTTAAATTTATGGCCAGGGTCATTAAAGCAATTTTTATTATCCTTCTCTGAAATAATAGAGAAGATAAAAGACTTAGTGACGGTTGTTTTCTAAAGTTTGATTCTCTTGGACATAACATGGAATACATATCCTAATGTTATAGCTATTACAAGAAATAATAGCACTACGACTACGGTTATTAAAATATTTGTGCAAGATAAGTCAAACTCTAAAGGTTGAATTTGTTTGTTCTGAATTCTTATCGAATTTAGCTGCTCAGTCAGTTTGTCAAATTGACGAATACTAGAATTTTCTACGAGAAATGGTAAAATTTCTGTAACATTTAAAATTAGGTTGTGGATCGGTGTTTGTATTTGTAATTTCGATGGTAAGATTATACATATGTGTTCAAATTCGTTGTAGTGGAAGAAGATCGAAGCATTGCTAGTATTTTCATATTGCTTGCTATAAGAAATGCCAGTTTCAGATACGTACGTTCTATGGAAGGGCACTAAAGAGGAAATTAATAT
>JAGDQP010045149.1:0-15675 GCA_022664845.1 Lepisma saccharinum
GGGTGAAGATGTACTCCGTGGTGGTGTAGTGCTGCAGGGAGATTTTGATTACGATAAAGGAGGCGCATCCTCTCAAAAGCACTGAAGTTTGGGGGCGAGCCCCGGCTCCCAGCGAAACTTCGAAATCTACCTCAGCCTGTAGGCCTACCGAAAGGGATTTTTTTACTTTGAAGACTGTCAACTGTGAAAGTTTCATCCGAATTTCAATTTGTAATTCCGGGAGTGTTCCTTGTAATTAATATTAGAGAATATAAAAACGAGTTTAATCACACATTGCAGGATAAAGTAAACAATTGCACTTTGATATGTTTTCTGATGTCTTTGAAGTGAAATTTAAATGACTGCTTCAACATCTCCTTGACTGTAAATTCGATCACATCCCTTTTTCTACAGGATGTGATCGATTTTTTAAATTCTATTTCATTTATTTATGTATTTATTTATTGTTTCTTTTCTAAATTTTCATTTCGCATGTTTTAGAATCCTTTTAATTCTGACGCTGCTTAGGTTTCCAAGTTGTATACAAATAGAAATTAATTGAAGTGAAACGAAGATGTATTTTGAAAAACAGCTTTAACAGTAAAAATTTAATTCAGTTTTAAGTCCCTATTATAAAACAGTCCTTTGCTTTGAAATACATTGTCGAGTTTGATAGCACACTGAAAAAAAAATCACTCATGAAATATCAAAGAGACGAAACATTTTCCGCATAATGAATTGCCACTTTCAAATTTAAGTAATTCCTTATTTGACTAAAGATTTCCAATCACAAAAATTATTTAGAGGAAGTTATCACAAGGTTACAATATACGGATGTATATTTTTGGTATGATTTCGATAGGAATATAGTTTAACCATTTTTGATGCAAAGATTGATGATATCTTTTGGTTTAAAGAATTAAGTACAAAACAAAGTAAGATGAAATAATTGTCGTCGGGAGCTTCGAATTGACAATAGCTTATTCGGGTTCGAACTTTGTGGCCGAAAATTTTGACTGATGTTTTTCAGAGTTTCCCCCAGTTTCACCAGGGAAATGCCAGGATGGTACCTTAAGTAAGGACCTGACAGCTACCTTCCCCATTCTCTACCTAACCTATCCTGACCTGAGCCAAAGATGCCAAAAGGTCATAAAACAATTGAAATTCAAACAAAGCAACAATATCATATTTAATAGAAGAATTTTATTCGGCACTCTATTACTAATTCCAGTTTGCTGTAGGGCTTTCTTAAACAAAAACTTGTTTATTATTTCTGTGCAATTAGAAATTTATTAAATAGTATATCTTACCGAAATTACATAAACAGATGACATCCAAACGTTCTAAACACATTATAGGATGAGTCAGAAATCCATGTCGTTATTGATAAGAAACTTGACAACTGTTTTGGGCATCAAGAAAAATGGTGTAGCTCCGACCAGACTTACTTTCCCAGATTAGTTTTTTTGAATACTTCATGAAAGACATCACTGTCTAAACGTTTGAACAAAGCTTTCTAAAATATAAAGACCCAACTATCGTAGCTCAGTTACTAGAGCCTTGACTTCGCATTCGGGAAAGGTTTAGTGCTCAAACATATCGGCCGCCAATTCTGACTGAGATTTTTCTAGGAATTCTCCTCACTCACATAAGGCTAATGTAGACCTTCAGAGCTAGGTCCTAACCGACTTTCGTCCTCCATTCTCTCACGTGTCTCATCCCAGCCTATACGTATTTTCAAGAATTGAATTGACTGTGTTTGTGACCTTGAGGTATATGTGGTTCAGGACGCTATAGGATAGGGGAAAGAATGTAGAAAGGGATCGGTCAAGGCCTAAGTTGAAGGTACCATCACGGCACTTCTCTGCTATGACTGAAGAGGAACCCTGGAAAAGTCTCAGTCAAAAAACGTCGGTCGCTGAGATCGAACCCAGGACCTTCCAAATGTGAAGCAATGAGATACGTCCTCTCTGTGCATTATGAAGTCTATAAAAGTCATACAAGTGTGTTAAAATAAAATGTAATTTTCAATTACATAATTTAAAATAAACGGTATACAACTTCAATTTTTAATGGACAATTTTTAGAAACATGAAACATTTTCTCTAGACATTAGATACTTTCATTAAAACTGAATTTCACCTTTTTTGTTTTGTTAAGGATCCGAATATAGTCTAGTCTGTGGTTACGATGTTTGATGGTTGTTATGTGAGGTAAGTTTGTTATGGCTGAAGATTGATGTATGCAAAATGGCTGCAATGGGATTGTAGCATGATCTTTGTTTTAATGGATAAAGCAAAATGAATACGCAATTGTGGTTTTGAATCGTGTGTTCAAATGTAGTAGTCTGTTTATGGTAAGGTCCATGGAAGTAAATATCAGTAGGTTCGAAGAATAATTAACGCCGTGAGCCAAATGATATTTTAATAAATGCGAAATTACGAAGATTACTTTTTTTCATTTGATTTAGTATAATGCACGCGATGACAGATTTTAACTTTTCTTGCCTGTGAATATATTGTCTATATATGAAGTATAATAACAGGATATATATGTTTTAAGCAGGATATATATGTTTGGGTAATCTTGTTTATCCGCACAAACTTCGGGATGATGATTATCTTGCAGAGCTGAACCCGGGCCACTTTAGATTACCCGTTTACCCGACCTGATCCGACTGCCCGCAAGTATGATATAATAGTAAGCGATGCACATGTGGCATGGAGAAAAAAAAACTATTAAATGAATCTATGAATAGCAATCTATCCTCTAATTACTATTTTAGGTTCGTCAACGACGTATTCAAACAGTCCTGAAGAATTTAAAGGCCATTATTTTGAGTTCTTATGAGTCATCCATGAACTCCTATCGTGGTTGTCACTGTTTGGATATTTTTATCAGTTGTCATGACAACGGAGGTGAGTGACACAATTCCTGTTTTTGTTATTTAGTATTATACGATTTTTTCTTAAATAGTTCTTGTTTAATATATTTGTCGGATCTATCAGGAAGCAAACTGAATTTTCAATCTCTTTTATGAATAGTACTTCTTATTTCCGCATAAATGAAGAAAACAGTTAAAGAAAAGGTTAACTAAATGTTTTATCTGCAGCGTTAAGTTATATGGAGCTGAAATGTAGACTTTACGAAGGAATAAATGAAAGAAAATTGGAAACTTTCTAAATCTAGACATGGAGAAGAATGAAGTAAATTTAACGGGCAAAGAAGATAAGAAAGTGCTGAATGGAGTTGATGAACATTCATGGAGACAGTAAAGAAGAAGGAAAAACTGGATCGGATATTCTTTACTCAGTCATTGTACTACTTTTAGAATTTCCACCCGGTTTCACCAGGGGAATGTCGGTCTGTAATCTAGACAATTAGTTGGAAACTATCTTCCCCTTTATTGCCTTCAGAATAGTGCTAGATGATGCTCTTAATTACATCATAGTCTTAATCATTGTTTTTCATGTTATTGTAAATGTAAGAAAAATGTCAATACTACCCCGAATTAGGAATTCTGCCAGACCCCCCCCCCCCAATGAGGGTACCACCCTGCAAATTCTCGAACACACACTCCAACCTTTTCTGATAGAGAACGATAGAAGCCATTCAAAACTTTACTTACACCCCTAAACTTAAAAACCCTGGCGGATTCCCTTCCGAAATTGAGGAGATCTAAGTGTCCATGTCTCCAATTTTATGACAGAATTAATTTTAATTTTTCGAAAGGTTCACCGCACAAACTACTAGTTACAGAGAGCTCTGCTTTCCATCATTGAAACATGCTCTTTATACATTAATAATTCTGCTCTGTTCTAATTAACGGAAATATGTTTTAAAGAACAAGGTAAAAATAGCTCTTAATTTATCTTTTTTTATGTTACAGATGGCTATTTTTATTCAATGAGAGAGTTTTTACATGCACGCCCCCCTCCAACGCACCCAACATCTGTATGTTCCCTGAGGGAAAATATGATCGCATATTAGCTTCCAGTAGCGGAACCATTGCTTTTAGTGCAATCTCTTCTCATATTCAATTACATCAAGTTGTTCTCTTTTCTATATATATAAAAAAGGAACAGGAAAAATAAAATAAATAATTCATTAAATGAAATACGTATAATGGCTATTGTCCATGTTCCTTTGTGAGATCCGGGACAATGGTCTCAGGGAAGTTAATTACGCATTTTTAATGTAATTTTAAAATGGAGAACTCGTATATTAATACAAAACATATCGCTTTTAGTTTTTCTTCTTTAAATAGATCATTTCGATTTCAGATTTGTAGTACAGTATATATATCTCTCGAAATACACTATAAAAATAGGAGACACCACGTTCATCCGAAAAATGGAGGCCCCTTTTTGGATTAATCTAGATTCAGCCAGTTTTCGGTTGAACGTTTCACTTTCTGTAAACTTTCAAAATGCGTGTTGACTGTTCCAACGTATTTCATTCAAGCAGAAGAGTAGATTTTCTAAAGCAGAAAAGAATAAAAGGTAATATTCCTTTAAAATAAAAAAAAAATAAGTTGAAGTGGTCGGGTTTCGATCCAGGGTCCACAAGCACACTGGTCTGACACTCTTGTCACTTAGCTACTTTTTTTTTTATTGCTAGGTACAATTACATTATTTGCAAGATAATATCATTGCACTTACATATATAAAGAATTGCTAATGATCAAATTCATTAATGCTAGGGTGTTCCATCTGTTAAGCAGAGAGAAATTTTACAACCAGCAAAAAAACCTACATTGACTAGTCGGACAGAGTAAAAAAAACACCACCAGCAAAAAAAAAACGATCAAAGAGTTACATGTTTATCACTGTCAGGTAATTCGCAAACAGGTTCTTCTGTTGATTTCTAGGCCAAAATTGAGCCGCACTCAACAGCATGGTGGTATACACCTCTGCACTATAATAAGTTCGTTTTTGTAGTATAAAATTTAATGTTTGTGCTGTTATCCAGATTACACTATTATGCTTCATGACAGGATATAAAGAGAATGCAGGAAAACGGATATATTGATCATAAGCAATGTACTGGGGATTAGTTCTACAAATCAGCCCCAGCAATCTTTGATATTGTTTCCAGACAGGTTGAATGCGCACGCACTCTGCAATCATGTGTTGTGTGGTCGCTGTGACCTTACAATGTTTACATTTGTCTGATTGCGTAATACCTAATAAAAATATTTTTTCCGTTGACATAAAAATATCGTGAACAACTTTATACCATACCGATTTAGAAAATTTAGGAATGCATTTGGCATTTATATTAGCCCAAATTCTATGCCATTGATGCTGTGGATAGAGGAAACTTATTCTGGGGATGGGGGCTAGTTCTTGTTCATTGTTATATCTCTGATACACATTGTTATATCTCTGATACAGGCTTTTAACATTATATTGATCTAAATGTGCGTTCTCCTTCAGACTATAGGCTATTTCAATCAGATATGGTTTCAAATATGGATATTTGTACCCCCAAGGATAAATCGATAATGGCAGAGTTAAATCCATGCTACCAAACGCAGCACCAAGCACCACACCCGAGATTGGGTCATAGTACTCACATAAGTTTTGAATAATTCGATGGAGGACAAGACTAAAAATTTGAGTTTCCATATTTTGGAAATATAAGCCGCCCTCCGCATACGGTAAGCATATGACGTCATGGGCAACTTTGAACGGTTGGTGAAACCAAAGATAAAACAGGGCCTTACTGCGAAGTTTCGTCATGATTGCTTTTGGGGGTGGAAGAACCTGAGCAACGTACCAAATGAGGCTAAAATTGTATTGTTTTAAGCATTGGACACGGTCATATACGTTGAGGTCCCGTTGTAAAAAGCTTTGAATCACCGCGCTATATTTTCCGTATAAATTATCACACGTTAATTGAGTGGACGTAGAGAGGATGCGTGACCACTGAATACCCAGGATCCGAACAACATCGGGCGTTTCAAAATAACGCCTATAATGACTAGCATTTGTTGGGTTCATAGTAAGAATTTTTGTCTTCTGTGGGTTGAGAACGGCTCCCGAAGCATATTCATACTCGCGTAAAATCTGTGGAACGGATGTAGGATTGGGTAAGAAATGAATCAAATAATCTATGTATGCCTGTGCTGTAAAACTTTCACGATAAATAGTTACTTTAGGTGACAATAATTGTAATTTATGAAGTAAAGGACTAATGCCAATGCTGAATAAAAGAGGTGATAATGGGTTCCCTTGTGTAATCCCGTTTTCAACAGTAAATTTAGGTAGTAAACCTGAATTAATTTTTATACGTATTTGTCGATTTCTAAAAAAAAATATTAGTAAGTCAAGGAAATTCCCCGTGATCCCGTAGCGTTCTAAGACTGCCCGTAGGTAATGTATGGACAATCGATCATAAGCTTGTTTGTAATCGCATGAAAGTATCGCTGCCTGAGTGTCCACATTTTCAAAATATCCAATAAAATCCCAGATATTAGCTAAGGCAAGCGAAACCGGGTTATTCAGCCCAAGACCAAATTGTGCATCCGACAAAATGGTAGGCGCAATCTGCTTGAGACGGGATTCGAGAAGTGGACTAAGTATTTTGAAATCGGAGTTCTCAAGTATAATAGGTCGAAAATTTTCCACTGCTACCCCATTTGGAGTTTTTCGGATTGGTATTAAAATAGCTTCCTGGAGTGACACTGGTATTTTGCCTGTGATCAGCATTTCGTTCAACATTTCTGTAAATAAAGGAACGAAAATATGTTCAAATGCGAGATAAAAACGAAGAGGGAGCCCGTCAGGGCACGGGGTCGATGACACACCTCTAGAAAGCGCATTGCTCACTTCTTGATGAGTAAAAGGTTGACTTAGTGAGGTCAATTGCTGATTATTTAATTGAGGCAAAGAAAAATTTAAAAAATTGTCTAAACCTCCTATCGGGGTCTGTGGACCTTACAACTCACGAAAATGAGTATTTAACACCCGTGTGGCTATATCACCAGTGTGCATATTGCCATCTTTGTCTCGGATTTGCGTCAAAACATTTTGTTTACCCTTACTACGCAGTTTCTTCACAACTGCAATAGACACTTTTTCGTCAGAGTGAAGGGGTGTTATATTTGCACGAATAAAATAACCCTGATATTTTAATTTGGTTAGCTTTAATAACTGCGCTTTTATGGCATGAATAAAAGCGTATCTATTGGTACCAGCTAAATGTTCTTTAATGGCTTCCGTTAATAAGCGAAAATAATATTCATATTGTTGCTGTCTGTCGCTATATTGTTGATAGCACCATTGTTTACATATCTGTCGTAGACTAGGTTTGCCCTTAATCCCCCACCAATCACTAAGTGTGAGACGTGGATTTTTACGCTCGTACATATGACTCCACCTCGCCTGCACCGCCTCTCTGAACTGGTCATTCATTAATATGGAATCATTAAGGTACCAGACCGGATTATGTTTAAGGATTTGAGTCGCTTCCATTTTAATGGTTAGTATTACAGACATATGATCTGAAAAGCTTAAAGGTACACGTTCGATATTTTGAATCAATGGAAGTAAATCAGGTGTACAATACCAGCGGTCAATTTGACTACGTGACTGCGCTGTGAAAAAGGTAAATCCTTCTTCGGTATGTTTCATGTGACGCCATATGTCAACTAAATCAAAAGTCTGGGTTAAATCCTGTAGAGCCTGAGAAAAATTAAATGAGGGATGCATATCCTCTTTGAGTAAAACAGCATTCCAGTCTCCGCCAATCAATAGTGATTTGGTACCTTGCTGTAAAGCCATTGCCATATCAGTATTATAGAAAGAAGACCTTTGGGCAATTTTTGAAGAACCTGACGGTGCATAAACACTGGTAATTTGAGTATTAAGAAAGTTGCCACTGGTGATTCTTTCCGTTTCGATAAAAGCTTGGGGCTTAAACGGACAATCCACTAGCGTCGCGATTCCCGTGCCCACCCCCGTTAAGGAGAGGGAAAGATGTAAATAGTAATTATGAAATCTGTCATCATCTACGGTTTTCATTTCGGAAAACAAAGCAATATGAATATTGTTAACGTGGAGAAAATCCCTAAGTGCGTCCTGCCGGTTGCTTGCCGAACTTCCTTGTAAATTGAGAATTCCTAAACGATAAGACTGCATAACAACGTTGTGCTTATCACTAAAAGCATTCACCAAAACAGAAAACAAAAGTAACAAACATATGTTACGAAACAAAAACCCACTTTGATGCATAATATTTATAAATTTAGTGGAACACAAATTATTGTTTATGTCTTGTATTCTTCCGGATCTGAAAATGTCGCTTCACTATCACTACGGTTCTTACTAACTGGTTGAGAAGACGGTACTTTATTGAGTCTTTTAGCTCTGGTACCAAATGCTACCGCGTCGAGATCAGTGTCAAAAGATGCAGAACGTTTTTGTTTGCTATTTTTCCGACGTCGTTTATTACGTCGAGTAGGTCGGTTTAAGGGACTAACACTATGATCACTAGTCGTATCTGAACCTGCCGTCTGGGGTTGTTCCGATGTTACCACACTGAGACTGTCTAAACTACCATGTAAGGTGGAGGATTCTATCCTCGCCACTGCCTGCTGTTTTATCTCTGTTCCCATTTCACTCTTGCCCAAAGGCGGGCTTGAAAAATTTTGATTATCCATGGGTTGTTGGCACTCTAAATTGTCTACTGCTACTGTGGGTTCACTTACCTTGAGCGTGTCATGATCAAAGGTTGTGGTAGTCTTACCCCATGTGGCTTCCAATTCTGCTGAGATGGTGGCAACCTGTTCTTGTTCCGTTGAAGAAACAACCGATGTTGGCTGAGGAATATCCGCTAACACTGAAGAGTCATTGACTGACATACCACTAGAACCATGCTTATCTTCTTCATTGGTTGTAGGTGGAACAGAATGGGGCACCACAAAAGACACTTTGAATGGATCATTTCGTATCATAGTCTTATTGACGTGAAGTTCTTTCGTCGTATTCTGTGGAAATAACGGCTGTTGCTTATGGCCTACGATCGGGAATTGACTGAAACTGGCAATATCAATCTTTTCACCACTCGCTACGTTGAAAGGAAGGCGTTGCCCCACGGAAGGAGTTTTGCCCCCAGTGACCATATGCGTGCTACGGGGTATCTTGCGCTGCGGGCACGTATCAGACTTATGTTCTGGATTCAAACAAATAAAACACGTAGGTGTCTGTCTGTAGTAAGACACATAAAGGCGTAGACCTTGTACTACAATTGAACTGCATCCGGACATGTATCATGCCGGTTCGAACCGGGTACACATGTCCGTCGGAAAATTGATCCTCGCGTACAAATAGCACTTTACCATAAGGTTGCAAACTTGGAATCAAAATTTGTTGACTTAATTCTGTGGGTACAGGATGTATGTTTACAGTGGTCAAGAAAACATCTGCTTTTTCTATTGGTATTTTGTAATTAACATTATTCACTGGAAAATTCACCTCTCCCCCCGTAGCTTCCAACATTCGATTACACACAATGTCTGAAATTGTCTTAATATAAACCTCTTTCCTGATTTGTATAATCTCGATCGAAATAACTTCATCTAACTGTAAATGAAACGTATTGGAAATCCATAAATGAATATCCACACTGGATAACTTTTCTGGTACTCCTTTATAGCTTAAACGGACTGTGTTAATTCTTTGTAATGACATTTTTTTCAAACTTTCACTTTACACATTTTCTATAATGCACAAACCTCACTCAAACAAAAACTCCTTGACAGGAGCACAACACAAGTGGAGGTCCCACTTAAACTAATATAACAGTTCACCACCAACTGCGATTACTTGCACTCTACAACTGTGCCGGCGGCGAAAACAATTCTCACTCTACCACGAGCAAGACCAAGACACGACCTGCCTGCTCGCAAGTCAGGCAGCCTCTCCTCGAATGCAGTTGGTGTTTCTGGCTTTCCGAGTGATATCTATAGCTAGGGTTTTACTGCAAAGGAGGTTAATCATTAACACGTTTATGATTTTACTACGAAGAATGTCTCGTGAAAAAAGGAGAGATACGTTTGCTACAGTGTAAAGATAACTTAATTTCTCTTTCCGCGAATATAATCCTTGCCGTTCTCGGTCCACTAGTGAATTGTTTACTGTTCACAATGTAAAGGCAATATAAACGCTCAAAATGGCGGGGCGTTCAGTGACAAGCAAGTAACGTTACTCCTGTTACTGGATTATAGAATATCCAACTAAGGTTTAAACTTCATCCACAAAAGTACGTAACCTCAAAATTGCCAGTTTAGCTTACACTTCGATTAGAAAATGACCGAGTTTTAAGCGTAAAATAAGTTGAACGTTCACTGACGAAACAATTTGGCCAGTTTCAGCCAATTTTCAGTTAACGTTAAACCATTACAAAGAAAATGTTAAACTTTAAAATGGAGTTAAGGTTACCAGTCTTTCTACTAAAGGGCTTACACTATATCCACGTTTAAGAGTAAATACAACAAAACGCTAATTTTCGACTTTTGTTTCTCCATAAAGCGGAGTAACTTTCATCCATTTCGTGTTTCCACTTTTTACAGTGTAGAGAACAGGCCATGTTCCTGTGACTTCGCCAAGTTCAAATTACAATCTATTATTTCAGAAGCAATGACTCAATTAACACATAGAAAATGAAACGCAAACCACACATTTTACTAACCTGTCTAAACAATTTCTGAAAATTTGGGGGCTAAGCAAAGGGGGTGAAAGTGACGTAAAATGTTTGCGAGTTCATCATTTAATTTAAATGTGACACGAACTATATTTTGTCCAAACACCCCCCCTAAGGCCGAATGCATATAAATTAACCAAAGTTGTAGAGAGAGAGATATGGACAATATACAGTTACTGGGGGGGGGGGGTTAAAAAGTTCCGTCCCTCCTTCGATATATCTTATAATAATTAACATATTAACATAGAATTTTAACTTAAATTGCAAAGCTACACGGATATCCTTAGTTTGATCCTATTGGGGAACATATACATGGCAAGAACTGGCTATGATAATTCAACACTTTTCGGTGTCCCAGGGCGACTACCACTTTTTCGTGTTAAATCAACACCGTTTTCCTTGGGCTTTCAGTGATTCAGCACTGTGATAGTGCTACCCTCCCCATTGTGTTACATCAGCATTAACAACACATCCATCGTGTTCAATTATCGAAATCAACACCGTTTGTTGTGTTGATTTAACACAAAAAAACTGGTGGTCGTCCTGAGACATCGAGAAGTCGTGAATTAACACAGCCATTTTTGCTGTGACGAATGAATCTTCATTTACTTTGTAGGTTTAATTCTTATAAAGTAATTTCCATACAACGGAAGGCACTAAAAAGACCATTGGTTTGCGTTTCCCCATAGACCTTCAGTTCATAAGTTTTCCACCAGGCAGAACAAGAATAATCCTTTAAATAATTATAATTTAACTAATACGACAGTGATAGAAACTTCAATGTATGACTATATATAAATATGCAAAAAGATAAAACATGTTAAATATTCGTGGGATATTGTTTCGCTTCTGAGAGACCTAATTCCAACTTCAGCCATCACCTGTTGAAATGATTACTGATGCATGACTATATTCTCTCTAGTAAGATGGGTTAGTTTCAATAAAAGCTGTAAAAAGAGAATTTTTTATGAGGGAAGTTGATGGTGTCCATTAAAGAGCTATGACAAAGAGGAAAATAGGTTCGACACGTAATTAGCAATTCTGGTTTAATGGTCAATCTCCTGACGTTTGTCGCGGGATGCTGGGCAAGAAGAGAATAACATCGTCCTTCTTTTAGAAGGTTGGTTTGAACTTCAAGGGTCGTTGTTACGGATGATGATATAGCCAGGCTCTGTAGCAGCAGCGAGATATCTCTCATACCGGAGTGTCACAATACCTACCTGCATCACCATTCTCAGCCAGGGATGTCGTAGCTTAAATACAAGCTAACACTTACCATGTACAGTGAACGACAATGCCAACTTTCTCAGCAGCAGGTCACGAGGAATTTATGGTATTTATTTCATAAAAGATCACATTCACATCTGTTTGAATGAAAGAAACTAGCTCCGCAGGAGGGGGTCTACAGACTACCTGTTCGACCCCCCTTCCCCTCTTCCATTCACCCATCTGCACGGACATCACACTGAAAATGTGGCATCTAAGGGGAGCTCTCAGACAGTTCGGTAACATCTAAATTAACATATAGAAATACTTATTGGAGATTGATAGTGGCTTCGCCATCATGGACCAACGCAGGATAATAAATAGAATATATTTGAAAGACATATTACTAAAATTAGTTGTAAACCAAAACCCAAGCAAGACACCAACACTAAAATTCATTCCTAATTATATAAAGACATGCTCTTTGCATTAGTTGTGGTTTCAAGTTGGTGCAAGGTTGGCAACATGACCATTTTTGGGTCCATTTTACACGTACTTTCATTTTTCCCATTTCTAAGGTCCCATATCCCTGAAATCATCTGTGCTGAAGACTTGAGTTTGTTTTATTCTACAGCACATGTGCCATAGTTTCTTGCTTTCAAGTATCAGTCTACTGAATTGACTTCATACAGCTTCATGAGGAGTCTAAATATGTCACATTAGACGTTCCCACACTTTTTAGCCAACTTTATGATTTTTTGTGCAAATTTTGAACACCCAAGGGAATTGATGACCAACTGATCTTGCTCTATTCCACAAGTTCTTCCAGTTAGCAAATTTTGAAGTCTGTCAGAGCTTCGAGTGCAGAATGGCAAGCACTTCGAAATGGGAGAAAACATTTGCTACACATTGTTGCTGACACGAGCCATTCTGAGAATGCCCTATTACCACAACCAATACAGATTTTCAACTCAAACTTGGCCAATCTTCATTGTTGGTATCAGGTAACACCGGAGCAAAATGTAAAAAGAATCCGAGATGGTAAAGTGGGGACCATTGGTCCACTTGACATGGAATGACCCAGAGATTTGTTAGAAACTAGTATTAATTGGAACGACAGTGATAATTACGAAATGCAAGCTTTAAGACTGATAGCAAAATTTCGAAATATTGATGACACCATCTCAGAATATGAAATTCTAAAACAGTCTCTGTCCAAGTGTGTATCATTTAATGAATTGTTAATGAGCCTGAGAAGATTGAACACGTTCCGAAACAAACCAAGCTTCCAGGATAAACAAAATCCCACTTATGACAGGGACAATCGACGATACAACACACCAGTAAAAAGAAGATACGACACACAAGATAACTTTATGAATTATACCAGTAATAGATAAGTTCCAGAAATACATACTCCATACAACAGAATCAAAATAGGAATTATACCTACAACTATAGAAATAGAAGACGGGAAGGAACTAATAACGAATAAAAATAATTAAATAACCGTTCGGTAAATGTAACCCATCACACTTAACCGAATAGTGATAGAAATCCTGAGACGAATAACCAATCCAGGAATGCCAGGGTAGAAACAACTGATACAGAACAAGGCTCTTCCCTACAACGAACATTGCAAAATTTAAACTGATTAACTGAGCAATGAAGAAGACCGAACATTCGTTCGAGGATGTGAGTAATAGTAACGACCAACCAAAAGGAAATTATAACACCAAGGCAACAATTGATGATATGAAGGAAACAGTATCCATATTAAGTAATTTGAGTCATAAAGAAATGAAAAAACTGATTATATTATTAATTAAATATCAGGACATTTTTATGAAAAGCCATGGCTTAACGTGAACTTTAATTATAATATATAATTAAAGAAAAAAATAAAATAGTTAATACAAAACAGTATCCATTACAAATTTCCAAATATAGACAAATACAAAAGGAATTGTAGAAATGGCTTGATTGGAAAATAATCGAAAAGTACACACTCCATATCGTAAATAAATCAGATGGGAGCGTTAGGTCTGTATTAGACCTAAGAGAGCAGAATAGAATAACAGTTATACCACAAGTTCAAGTAGAGAATCTGAATAATATATTAACTGGATTTAGTGGAGTTAATTATTTTTTCAAAGCTGAACCTCTCCTTAGAATACTTTTAAACTCCACTCACTAAATAAAGAAAAAATCTAACTGCTTTTCGGTTTCAGAATAGACAATTCCAATTTTATTGTCTCCGTTTTGGACTAGTAACTGCTGTAACTGTGTTCATTAGAATGATGAATACTTGTTTACTATCAAGACTTATTCATGACTAGGTGTATATGTTGATCTATGTTGTTTAGCCAAAGATTACAATGTGCATCTACACCAATTACAGACCATATCAATATGCATGGCGGTGCATGAGCCAAGTTCTTCACGTCAGAAAAGGTCAGCACTGCCAGAAGCATGTTATACAGAAACAAGACTTTATGGCAAAATCGACGGTTTGGGGGCCCCGTAAGAAAAAAGATGTTAAAGATAGGAATATGAGCTTTTGCCGTTAAGGAGATATGGTAAATATGTGCAGATGTACAAAATTTCATATTCGTATCTCAAACTATGTTCTAGCTGTGGACCCCTGAAATTGCACATTTTAGGCTAACTGACTCACTCACTCACTCATCATATTGTTTAGGGTGTTTGGAGTAAGCTAGAAACATGAAATTTGGTATGGAGGTAGAGGATGATAAGTAGATAAAGGAAAAATTCCGACATTTTGAAAAGGTCGCCATCTTGGATTCAAAATGGCCGCCAAACCTAAAATTTCAAAGAATACACAACCTAAACGACTAAAGATAGAACAATGAAATTTGGTATGAAACTACATCATTGATAGCAAATTAAGAAAACTTTTTAAAATTTCAAAGAATACACAGCCTAAACGACTAAAGATAGAACAGTGAAATTTGGTATGAACTACGTCATTGATAGCAAATTAAGAAAACTGTTTAAAAATTTGAAAAAGTCGCCATTTTGGATTCACAATGGCCGCCAACCCTAAAATTTTAAAGAATACACAGCCTAAACGGCTGCCGCTAGAATAATGAAACTTAGTTTGACAGTACAACATTATTAGTAGATTATGAAAATATTACAAAATATCTCTAAAGACCAAATCTTGGATCCAAAATGGCGGGCGTCATAAATCCATTTTCCAACTGCTTGAGCCAGAGATACGAAATTTGGCATAATGATGTATTATCAAGAGTAGTTTAGGAAAACATAACAACGTTTTACAAAATTCACCATCTTTGATTCAAAATGGCAGCTGAAATACCATTTTTCACATCGTTCGAGATAGAGAAATGAAATTTGGTATGACAGTGTATCATCACGAGTATGTCACGAAAATATAAGAAAACGTTAAAAATGTGTCCATCTTTTATCCAAAATGCCCGCCTAAGCCCCACTTTATAACGACTGAAGCTAGAGAAACGAAATTTTTTATGAAGGTGTACCATTACGAGTAGGTTAGAATAAATTCGGCTCGTCTCCCCTACTAGGGGTACAGTTCCCAGCTGGAGCCTGATTGCGATAAAGGGGTGCGCCCCAGCGAGGCCATCTTGGAATTCTGGGGGCAGCGCCCCAATGAGGCGAAGCGAGTATTTACATTACACAAGTGTAAAAAGCTGCGAAATACGAGCAAAAGCACCAGGGGTGCAAACTGTCCAGTCAACTCCTTCAACCTTAAAAAGTGGTGAAATGGAATATGGATGA
>JAGDQP010045150.1:0-15675 GCA_022664845.1 Lepisma saccharinum
TAAACAGACGACATATAATATATACAAATTAATTTTGTACACTTCTTATGCATAAAATTAAAACAGTTTTAAGGGGGAAGTATATAAAAAAAATATTTTTTCACAGCATGAATTTACGAAGGCGAATTATAAATTAAAAATATTATCGCATGGAAGGTGGAGCTGAGCAACGTAATATAACTTGTACAGCTGACAATAACGAAGATGATTTTAACTTATTCTACGCTTTTGACATACAACTCTTTTTTGAACTCTACTTCTTTTGTGTTTAATATGTGTAATTAATGTTTACAACAAGTGTGGGACATTTGTCATGTTCATCTGGATGATTTCTTGCACACGTAGTGTTCCAGAAACATTTTTAAACGTTTTTTTCTTGTACGTTTATTCTAAACATTTATGTTCTAACAAACTTCGACTCTCTCGCTTTTGCATCAAACAGATGTTGACTCATTTCAGGTATGAAAAAATTGTTTTCACAATCTAAAGAAACTCGTTTTTTACAGTGTAGATAAATCAAATCGATGATAAGAACATAAAATGCAAAAATAAAATTATACAATTTTCCTGATGGTTGTCGCAGAAGCTTCAATCATTTTCCTTTTGACTGAAGTGCATAATATGCTAGATCCATCCTCCTATATACGGAATTTTTCTTAACCTTCTTTTATACCTGAATGATGAAACAGTCACGAGAAACTACCAATTCTCTTAAAAGAACAATTTGCATCTATCCTTATTATAATCTCAAATATTGTACAACGTTCTGTTGCAAGCTTCTTTCATTCTCTTCTGTTGACTAGATTTTGAGAAGGATGTTGCGAAAATCGCCAGACCTCTCAGCCATAAATTTGTGTGTCTGTATATCATTGTGTGGCTTTACCATGACAAGAATATTCGGAACTGAGAAGCCTCAGGTAATAAATTTCAGTTCCACATACAAACCATTCTGTCAGACAATGTGTGTTGGCCAAGAAATTAGACAAGGAAAATACTTCACTATTTACAAAATACAACCAAGTTTTTTGCACTTTAAAAAGGTAATGAGTATCTTATACAAAGGTCTGTGCGTGGTTATTGGTCAAAATAAAACAATAATTCCGGGAGAACTCTGAGTTGAATTGCGAATAATGTCCTTTAGGCATCTTTCACTTAGCTCGGGTGGGGTATGAGAGTAGGAAGGAGTCGACCAGGTCCTAGTTTGCGGGTACCATTCTGATATTAACCGGATATGATTGAAGACAACGAGGAGGTCACTGGAATCAATCTCAACACTCTACCAACTGAGCTTTAGGCGAGAGAATCATTAAAATGACTTTTTGGGTCCTACCCGTACTAATAAATATTATTAAGATGAATTCAGTTCAATTCAATTTAATAATATTTTCGATAATAAATAGATGCATACTTCATTTATGAAACAACAATCCTATAATCACACTACCTTGTTTATATACAATTTTCTTCTTTGACAAAAAAAAAAATGTTACTTAAAATTGAGAATCAAGTTCCTATCTGCGCACCGAGGATTTATTTTTATAGAAATGAGATAACTGCAATCTCATTTAATGGAAAATGAGAACACGCCGGTCTTGGAAATAAGATAACACTACGCCCTTATTTTTAATTAAATGGAAATGCAGATATCTCATTTTTAAGAAAATTGTGAGTCGGTGCACAGATAAGAACTTTTTCTCAAGTACCCGTTTTTTACTCTGTTTTAAACATAAAACAGTTCAACTACTTCTCACAGTCATGCCGTTAGATAAATCAAATTCGACATTCTTATTCGATATTCCTCTGTAGCGAATCTTTCTGTTGCTTGTTCCATTTACGAATCTAATATAGTTGTTCTTTATATAATGGCTATAATTAATTATATGATGACCATGGAAGATTAGAAAAATGAAAAGAGATAAACATTCAATATCAGAAAGAAAAAGATAGTTCACACTAAACAAGAAGCAAGCCATTTTCCTAACTGGTTAACAATATAAACAGAAGGCCAGTTAGTAGTTGAAGGCACTGTCAAGGATAAAGGTACCAGGAACCTATTTATTTGCGAAGAATAGATCACAGTATAGGAAGAGTGATAATGGTAGTTGCTTCTTAAATATGGGAAGGCTCATGATGAATACTTCAGAGGACATTTCTCTCTCTTCAAAAGTTTCTCTTTGAAGAAGAAGGATTGTCTAAAGCTATTTGTCTCATAGGGTTCTTTAACAGTAAGGAGAGGAACTAAAACTGTCTCAAGGGTTCAGGGGTCAATACATTATTGGTTAAATATTTATGGGCAATTCTTGAAAGAGAGAGAAAAGAGCACCACCTTAAACCACCGTTAGAAGTACGATTTAAAATGGCATCCTCAAAAATCCATTTTAGAAAAAAAAAAATAACGAAGAACGATCTAACCGATGAATTTTTCATGACGGAAAGAATTGCCCAGATCTTCTTTCGAAACGAGCATTCAAAGGCGAACCCTAACGTCAACATTTATCACCTGACTATCGCCACCTGTGGGAATATTTCCCCCGAGGTTCTCTTTTTCCCCCTCTCTACGTACCATATCCCTCGTTTTTCTCTTCTTCAGGAAGTAAGTTTTGGAAGGGATTTTTTTTTTTTTACCTCGAATATTCTTTTTTTTTAATAGTAAAGAAACGAGAGGTGAAAACATCCCTTTTTCTTCCTGAAGTCGTTAGTCAACGGCATTGAATTTCTCAATGGACCTTTTAAAATGCGTTTTCACTTTAATGCGCACAATACCACAAAGTTTTTCAAATTGTTCGTTCGTCTTTGCTCTCTCGGTTTTTCGCTGAGTTTCCTCTTTTCTTGGACCAAGTTTGTATTTATCCGATTCAGTTTTCGCTTTTGTAAACTTATTTCTACTTTAGATTTTTCCTGTTATACCTGAAACTTTATATGATAGTGTTAAAATAATCGTAAGTATCCAGATTTTGCTGCCCCATTTTGCGTAATGTAGTTTCTAAAGTTTAAACAAGGTAGAAAAACTAGTTTTCTAGCTTTACCAGCTTTAACTGTACGATGAAGTCACAAAGTTTTAAAGAAAAATTATTTATGTAAATAACGTGGTTTACTTCTTTAGTACATAGCTCACGAACAAACTTCGAGATAATTTTTTCAAAGGAAAAAACCGTGAGAGATTTTAACTCATCCTGTGGGGAGGGGAGATGCCTGGGATTGTCCCTGGTGCCTGAAGATTTCATCCCTGGTTATTGGTTCCGAATATAGTTCTAACAAGGAGAAAACATTCTTTGAACTTCTACCCAAGCAGGTAGTAGGTAAAAAATTACAAGCAACCACCAGCTTTAGAATCCCCTTTCTTAATTTATAACAAAGTGAGCACTGCTCACTCCTATACACAGTTTCGTGACATACAGTTCTCACCATGGATCACTAACATCTGAGATGAATCTCAATAGGGGAGGGGGGGATAATCGCACCACTCCACGTAACTCAACTTTAGTGAAACATTTCGACTTGCTATGATTGACACTCAACAGATTGGCCTTTTCAACGGCGGACGTCTGCTCCTTATCACGACACTCACTAGTTACGAGCACACACACACACACACACACACACGCACGGACAAACTATAAACACCAGTATCGTATGAAGTCGTGAAGCTATTTCGTTTTTTGTCTGGTTGTCTATAAAAATAATAAAGAAAAACAAACAAATTAGTACGATTAAATGACCCTAAGTTTCTGAATTGATTTATAGAAGACACTTGGAATATACCCTAACGCAGCGATTCAAACTGCATTTTTTAAACTTCGACTAAATACTTGTATTTATGCTATAATCGAAGAAGTAGCTTCTCAGTTAATTTAATCTTAATTTAATTAATTTAGTCTCAACCAATTATTTTTTATCAGTGTTTCAATATTGCTTTGATCTCCAAATTGTGGTCATTTGTGGCTAGAGATTTGTGCTTCACAACACAAGTTTTGTTTTTTATCATTATAACAAGATTATTGCTCAACATTACTTAAGGTATCCTCCTTACTCCTCTTTTCCCTACATAAAAATAGTATAAGGGATAAAAATTGTGGTTTGATATAACATAAAAAGTGATTGTAAAAATAAATGTTTAGTACCAAAGTTTAGGCTAGTTGACGGTACGATCGGATGCATTTAATTCTCTTAGTACACTAGACATCTAGACGAACTCATTAAAAAAAATCACTGTCAGCAACATAGTCTAATTACCTGCAGTTTTAGAATGTACCTCTAAGCTTCTAGACAGTGCTAAGTTGAGGCCAAGTCTCATGCCAAGTTTTGAGTACGCAAAATATGACTTGGCCTCAACTTAGCGCTGGCTAGAAGCTTAGCGGTCGATTGTAAAACTGGGGGGTTAATCATGCACAAAAGAGCTAACCGATCATACTGTACTACTGTACAGCATTTTTAAGACGATATTTCTGGTAGTAACAAAGTGGAACTGATTCTCAGAACCTTCTTCGAACACTTGTTTCCTTCACGTTGCCCAAGAATTTCGTGCAACAGAAGGTATTACAAAAACTCATTGCGTGCAGATTGAAATCAGTCGTTTACATTGAATTGCTGTGTACGAATTTCCTCGTGCTTGTGTGAAATAAAAAGAAACAAGAAGAATATTGAATATGAAATGTGTTTTTTATTTCACAATCAAGGAAAATGGACTTCCTCTTGTTGTTAGCATTTTCCCTGTCTATTTTTATTATAGAAGTTCCTAGTTTATAAATGGTAAGATGATTTCCATCAACATGCGGAAGCTCTGGGCTCACATGCAGAATGGAACATTTTAAGCTACAATCATGGGTCGTTTCCTTGAAGTCACCTCTTGTACAGACTGTCCCAAAATTCGTGTCTAAATTTCATTGTTCCAGTACACAGAAATGGGAAGAGCTAGAACAAACAAATTTGGAGTGAGTTTAGATAAAATTCTGACGTTTTGACAGCAAAGCGAGGTCACGGGTACAACGGACTGATGAGATACAAGGTCAAAAGTTAAAATGTGATTTTCCCTTAAAGGATTTCAATGTTAAATGGTGGTCTCATATGCCATTCTTTTGAATATTGATCTCTGGTAGCAAAAATTGGTATATGTGCATAACTTCTGATGATAACCAATGCACTAATGAGAAATGTGGACAACTGTGACCCTGTGACCTCTAGAAGGTCACCTGTGACTTTTGCGAGATTAGAGCTCATTTCAACAACTTATCGTACAATATTATTCTGTCGATAAAGGCAACAACGAATACGCAAATGAAGGATCCACCGATGATTTCATTTCAGCAAAATTAAAAAGTCAGAACTGTCACAAGAGGTCAAAGGTCACGGAGCTTAAGTGTCATATTTCAGGTAATGACGACTATCAAAGCATTCGACTTTTGTAACAATAAATTTGAGTTACTGTAAAATTAAAAATTAAAAACGACATGTGACTTACGAGAATCCAAAACTTGACCCCGTGACCCTCAGTAGGTCATCTGTGACCCTCAGTAGGTCATCTATGACCTTTTACGGATTAGCGCCTTTTTCAACAGCTTATCGTACAAGATTTATTTATTCAAAGAAAATAACCACGAACACACAAACAAAGGACCGACTGAAGATTTCTTTTCAGCAAATTTGAAAGGTCAGAAATGTCACAAGAGGTCTAAGGTCACGGAGCTTAACTGTCGTATTTCAGACAATGACGACTGTCAAAGCATTCGACTTTTGAAACAGTTAATTTAGTTTCTATAAGATATGTAATTAAAAATCACATGTGACTTACGAGAATCCAAAACTTGACCCCGTGACCCTCAGCTGGTCATCTGTGACCATTTAGAGATTATATGCTCCTTGCAACTGATTATGGTACAAGATTAATTTAATTAAAGAAGATGACCACGACTTCACAAATAAAGGACTGAATGAAGGTTTTTTTTTCTGCAAAACTGAAAGTTCATAAATATCATAACAGGTCAAACGTCAGAAAGCTAAAAGTTTCTTTTGAGAGGGATATTGACTACTATAAAACCATGCGACGCTTGAAACATTGATAACTAGCTAACTAACTCTATGGCTTATGGAACTCGCAAATTCATCGCCGCAATAACAAACGTTCACTATTGGATTCTATCCTGGGTAATATCAAGCCAGTTTTCATTACGAGCACCTACTTCTCGAAGATTTCTTCTTATATTGTCCTCCCAACGACGTCTCGGTCTTCCCAATGGTCTCCTTCCATCTGGCCTTCCAACTAGGATAGAATATAATCTTCGTTTTCCCCCATCCGAGCTACATGGCCTGCTCACCTTAGTCGTCGCGATTTAATTATTTTTACAACACCTGGTAAATCGTACAGTCCGTGGAGTTCTTCATTATGTATTCTTCTCCACTCTCCAGTCATCTCGTCCCGTTTCGGCCCTTATATCTTTCTTAGAACCTTATTTTCAAACACACGTAATTTATGTTCATCTGCTAGGGTCGTACTCCAACTTTCACAACCGTAAAGTATTACCGGCAGAATAACCGTTCTGTAGATTTTCAATTTTCTTGATATAAATCGCGGTGTTAGAAGTTTTTGGACTGAATAGAAACACGCGTTCCCCGATACTAAGCGACTGTTTTATTTCTTCCGTTACCTCATTTTTGCTTATTACGTATGCTCCCAAGTATTTAAATTTGTTTACTTCTCTATGACCTCACCCCTAATTCTTATGTTTTTTTATTTCCTTCATTCCCTGTGTTTCGGCTTGTTATCAGTGATTCTTGTATTTAGCTGTGATTCTTCTAAGAACAAGAACTGTTGATATTTTTTTATTTTTGCTATACTCATATGTGTTTGTAAGTGTGTATCGTATTGCCGGAATGGATACTCTTTCAAAGGAACAGCGTACAGATTTGCTAGAGTGGTACGTTCTGAGTGGGAAGTGGGTGACACAAATACGGAGAAAGGAGTTTGTACAGTGGAGTGTGAAAATACGCAACACACAACTTATTCGTCTGTATGAACAGTTTCGAAATAACTGTTTCAATAAGCGTACAACGGCGGCAACGACAAGCCGGTCGACCAGTAACTGTTTCTACCGACGAAAATAAACACAAAGTCTTTCGTTCTTTCACTACTTCACCCAGAAAATCTATACGACGTCAAAGTGTTGCACCCAACGTTACAAGAAGTTCGTTGAATAGGATACTGGGTGTGCTGGAGGTTAGGGCTTGCAAAATGCAGATTGTACATAAATTACAAGAAACGGATTACGGTGCCAGAATGTTATTTTGTAACTGGTTCATAGACAAATTATATGAAAACTCAATGTTTCTGTTTCAAATTATAATGTCTGATGAAGCTAAGTTTTTCTTAAATGAAATGGTGTCTTCATATCATGCACAATTCTGGGGCCTTAGTCCACGAGTGGAAAGAATTTAACGTTCTACTGACCAAAGGGATATTATGATATGGTTGGGACTAACAACAAATTGCGTACTTGGGCCGTTTTTCCTTGAGGGAAACCTAAATCAAATTACATGACAGAATATGTTGCGTGAATTTCTTTTCCCTGAATTGAACGCTTAAATCTTGACCCAAGCAATCAAATGTGGTTCTAACAGGATGAGGCACCAGCAGATCGCACTTGAAATTTTGAGAGGGAGGTTTGGAAATCGTTTGTTAAGTATGGGGAGTGAAGTAGAGTGGCCAGCTAGAAGTCCCGATCTAACTCCATGCGACTTTTTTTCTGTGGGGTTTTCTTAAACAAAAGGTTTACAGCAATCCTTCAACAACACTTGCAGATCTTTCGACGATCGATAGAGCGTTGCGTTGAACATAAAACCCCGGGCACACTTAAAAAAATCACGAAAACACTCATACACAGAGTTTATTTATGCTTAGCACATCAGGGATATCACGTGGAATAGACTAATAATAACCGTTGACTTAAAGTCCAGCAAGAAGTCAAGAACTGCTGTACAGGTAAGGTAATATTTCAAATGTTTCTCTGTACTTAGTAGATATGGAAATGAGTAAATAACGGTAGAAGTCTCGAATGAAGCTATGAGAAACCTGGAATTACCCAGGTAATGACCTCCTAGGGGACACAGTTTCCCATTTTTCTAGTGCATGTCATTGTCAGTGTTTCAAACGTCGCATCGCATAATCTGATATTTGCCCTTCATGCGTATGTTCCATGATATCTTCTATCATTGAGATAATTTTGTGCAATAAGCTGTTGAAAAGAACGATAATCCCTAAAAGGTCACAGATGACCTGTTGAGGGGCACACGGTCAAACTTTGAATTCTGGTAAGTCACATGACATTTCTAATTTTATATCTTATAGAAACTCAACTAATTGTTTCAAATGGCGAATGCTTCGATAGTCGTCATTACCTGAAATATGACACTTAAGCTCAGTGACCTTTGACCTCTTGTGACATTTCTGACCTTTCAATTTTGCTGAAATGAAATCTTCGGTCTATCCTTCATTTGTGTATTCGTTGTCGTTTTTATCCATAGAATCAATCTTGTACGATAAGTTGTTGAAATGAGCTCTAGTCTCGCAAAAGTCACAGGTGACCTTCTAGAGGTCACACGGTCACAGTTGTCCACATTTCTCATTAGTACATTGATTATCATCAGAAGTTATGCACATATACCAATTTTTGCTACCAGAGATCAATATTCAAAAGAATGGCATATGAGACCACCATTTAACATTGAAATCCTTTAAGGGAAAAATCACATTTTGACCTTTGACCTTGTATCTCATCAGTCCGTTGTACCCGTGACCTCGCTTTGCTGTCAAAACGTCAGAATTTTATCTAAACTTCCTCCAAATTTGGTTGTTCTAGCTCTTTCTATTTCTGTGTATTGGAACAATGAAATTTACACACGAATTTGAGGACAGTGTGTATATGACACACAGTGGTACGTTTACAGTATTTCATAGATTTGTGGGATTCTCTATTCTGCTAAACTTAGTTCTCTATGAAATTTCTATTTTAAATATATTTTTCACGAGAGTAATTCTGTGTCGTTCTGTAGTCACACGATAGATCAATATAACCGGTTGCGTTGTTTATTGATCCGCTATTTGATGAATCAATATATCAGCCTAAGTTGAAATTTCTTTCTATAGGGTGTGGCATTTAACGTTACTCATTTTGAAAAATAGGATAATACGAGTAATCTTTTCTATATAACTCGAAGTATATCTGACACAACACTGTCATAATTATTTGCGCAAAGGGACCTTAGATCTTAATGTGTCAATGTATAAAATATGACAATTTTGTGTTGAATATTTGTCGGGTTATTTCTCGTCCATTGTACACAGCAATAAATACAACTAAACGCGGTTAAGTAAGTCAGTGTCTTTGATTCACAATCTCCCGACCAAATGCATTTCTGACGCTGTTAGTGTCAGGGTGTAAGTAATAACTTGAGCTTTCAAACACCGACATAACAAATTCTGCTAAAGCAAGATCTGGTGAATTCGATACTCTCATCTGAATGACACCAAACCAGGATATAAATCTCCCGGGGAATGCAGAAAGTAGAGGGTTCATTGAGAGTCGTGCCACATGGGCTGTAGCATCGTCCTACTGAAACCGTACTCTCGTCATATTTCAGTTGCGACGTCTCGACTCAGGTATAAAAGAAAGTTTCCAACATGTGCTTATAATGTTCGGCGTTCACTGTCACAGAGACACCTTCATCACCCTCGAAGAAGTAGGGCTCAATAATTCTCTATATTGAAATGACACACCACACAATGACTTTAGAACAATGTAGCGGCCACTCGTGGAGTTGGCGTGGATTTCTATGCACCCAACATTGACATTCTATTTTTTTAAAGTCGTTGAGCCAGAATATTGCTTCATGAGGTAACTCTCTAGGGCATTGTGCGTGTGATACAGCTGCACCACTGTTTGCAACAACGGATGCGCAAAGCTTTCTGAGCAGCAGGTAATTCGTGGACGATTTGCAGATTATACGGGTGAAAATGGAAATGATGGTGTAAAATTCGTAGTCAGTTCTGTCTGAGTAGGGAATGCAACTGCACTGATCGACGTCCACTTCTCTCCAAGTTTGTTCTCACACGTTCGATATTTTCAGCTGAACGGACGGTGTTTTGACGAGTACAAACATTATCCTGCGCGGATCCAGTCTCACGCTACTGACGTACCCATTGACCGATTATTTTGATTGAATGTGTAGCTCACCAAATGTTCGACAAAACTATCGCTACACGTATACGATCGACTTGACTCGGGACTTTTAGTGATCCGGTGACCCGGTCTAACCCGAACATACGTGACATGGAGACCCGGTCTGAAACTTGATCCGAATGGCGCGATTGACCCGGTAATCCTGTTCGAAACTTGACCCGAATGACCCACTACGGAACTTAGCCCGAATATCCCCATTGGTGGGTGGCCCGATTGACCCGGTCTTGACTCAGTGACTTGGGACCCGATCTTGACCGAAATCACCAGACTGAGTTAACTCGGCGACTCCATGATCGAATCTTCACCTACTTCACCCAACAGTGGCAATAACCCGACTCGGTGACCGGTCTTGTTTATGTGGTTCAAATCATCCGTATTGTCATATTCCTTTAGAAGTGAGCTATGTAAGGGAGCTTCATATTTGAGAATTTTAAAAGATTTTTATGCATTTATCCTATTTAATACTTCAAATACAAAATTCTTTCAGAATACAGTAGCTTTTCCGAGGAAGTATTTGCAGACCCCTGTGGCATTTTTGTTCTTTCCGGGGATTTTCATATGTTATTGCTATCATTAGAAACTTTTAGGGACCATATTTCTTGCATTTTGGGGAGTAACGCCCCTGGTCCTGGTCACCGCAGATGGAAAGACTGTTCAAACGCAACAGTGTATAAGGAAAGAATGAAATCTCTGCTTGATCGCTTGGCAACCCTGACAAACTACGATACCTGAAGTGCCTGTATCACCTGTTCCAGTAACTAATGAGCATACACGTCAAATTTAGTGTAAATCAATGCAGATGTATAAATTTGTATTAATAAATGCATTTCTATAAGTTAGATTTTAAAATAGGCTGGCAACACTGACAACTGGGGTGATTGAGGTCGGGGACACCCAAAACGTTCTTCTATTGTGTTGAATGATATCTAAGCTAAGTTTGGGGCAAATACGGATCGGATAAATTTGTTTTACAAGTTGGCAACACTGAGAACTTGGCAACCCGGAATTTCTCACATATACCAAAAAATATTTGTAATCTAGGGTTTTATTTATGTTGTATTTCTTCTTAATTACTTATATAAAACTAGTTATTGCTTAAAGAGACGTTCCAGTATTATATTACAAATTGCTGCTTTAAAAAAAAATAAAAAAACGAAGGCTCGTGTTTTTTTCTAAAAAAAAAATGGATTTTCGAGAAAAAAACGAACGTTTTTTATTTACAACACAATATACTGTCCCTGAAATAATGGCGCATACTTCGAGAAGTGATTGATTATTTGCATCAAAACAAGAAAAGCGTTCCTGTGAAGCAATTCAAAATAATGTTGTTTTAGCAAATCAAAATCGGAGTTGTACCCGATACATCTATTTTACCAATGTTTATGACTGAGAGAGTGCCGTATAGACAACCTTCGGAACATAAGTATGTTATTGTCAAGAAATCAAGTGGTTTAATATGACAAGCATGGAAATCCCGTCTAAGCTGCATTCGCTAATCATAAACAAGTTAAATAGACGTATTGGGTAATACCTTGATTGTGATTTGCTACACCCACCCGCTTACGCAATTACCTGTCGAGATATGACGTCATTTGTGACGATCCGACTTTCACTTTGAGCGCCAACAGCTCCGAAACTAAGCTGATTTCGGAATTTCTTCAAAATATTTTTTTTAATTTTCTTGATGTGAGTAATCACCTCCCGAAGTTTGACCTATTATTTCAGGGACAAACTGTATACATAAGAAATGTCAGTTTAATAGAATTGCCCTTCTTATGCAGAAAATAATCTGAACTTTGATGCCGTTTACTTTTTTTCCCCTCTAAAATGTTCTTGCAAATCCAATCGGAGATTACGGATTTTGCATTTTCCGAAATGGAGTCATAAGGCACAAGTATTAGTTGCATACACATACCAATCCCCCTTGCTTAAAGCACAAAGCCATCATTTTGATACAAGAGAAGGAATGCCAAACATGATTTTAAAACTAAAGTTTAGCGAAGAAACAATGTTTAAGGAAAAGAACTTCCCTCTTTTTCATTTCGAGTATAGGTAGGTGGGTGTAGGGTACAAGAGGGGGGAATATACTGTCACGGAGAGGAAGTGTCTGAGAGAAGGTCGTAAAACCAAAGTGCTTCTGGTACTTCATGCTGCTGCTTCTGTTTTATTTACAGCGTCGCAGGACATCGTCCGGAGGACTCAGCGCTTCTAATAACACGAAGAGCCCTCTGTTGAGCATCATGAGAATCATGCAACTTCCCAACGTCATCTTTATGGCAGGAAGCTCTCCTGTACTTTTATATAGAGTCAGGGAGGCAAAAACAAGGGAACCAAGCAAAAGGTCTGTCTTACTTAGACAGCAGAAAAGCAAAATGTCATGTAGTACAGGAGCTAGGTGAAGATGTTTTCATGTTTCAGAATCCAGAAATTACTAGGTTTTGTTTTTGTATTCTAGTAAATAGTCTACGCGTAGATTGGGTAATAAATTGGTAAAGCTTTCTACTACACATGAAACGCATTGATGTACTAAGACTGAATCATGCAACAGTGACGTAGAGTGCTAAGCGCTCAGAAACTTAGTACTCCCATAATAAATACAGGAGTACTGTGACGGCGTCAGCACATTCATACCTATTGATAAAGTGAACCACGCCATTCATATTAATCCATCAAAATCCCAAGCCATTTTTTTTTCGCTACTGGAAATATTCTTGAACACACAGATTGGAAAAACTGTATCATCTCTACACTTCAAAGCTTGTACTTTTTCAAAATGCAGTCAAATACTTCGTTTTTGTGCTACAACATAATATATCTGGAAGAAGCATCCATTAGATTGTATGTAGAAAAACCTATCCATTCGCTCACTCAGGGGACCTCTAAATCTTTCACTAGTATTATTTAAATAATCTTATCTCAAGCTCTTGTTCTTTCAAAACTTTGATTAATACGGTGTATGACGTAGGTTAGTGTGATCTCAGGGGAAAATTAACACGACAATTTCAGAGTGTTCGCAACGCTTGTAGTGGATTCATAGTTAGCATGAAACCTTTTGACCATCTTTCTCCTTACTTTAGCAAACTGCTGGCTTGACCTACGCGAACAAAGAAACCTTCGTAAAGTTACTTTTATACACAAGATGCTTAGAGTGGCAACAACTTCAATATCTCCTTTCATGTTTTCTAACGGAATTGTTAACAAAATTTCGCAACTCAGGAGCTTCTTTTCAAAATAGCACATGTCCAATGGGTCAAATGTTTCAGTAGGCGTAACAAAAATGCATTTCTCTGGGAGGGAGAGCACTATCATTGTGCAAGCGATCTAGTGTTGTAACTAGACAGTGACTCTAGTTACAATATTAGATCATTCGCACAATTACATTGCTCGCCCTCCCAGAGAAATGCATTTTTTACGCCTCATGAAAAATTTACCCCATTGAACATGTGCTCTTTTGAAAATAAGCTCCTTTACTCTAATCTGCTGGCTCTTTCTCTTTATAATACAAATCTTTTCTTTTGGTTCCAATAGTGACTTCTCCAACACCGTTTGAAGAAGCCTATCACATTCAACGAACGACCTTAATTCACTTACTCTTCCCCATAGGAGCCTCAGTTGGAAAATCGCTGGCTAAACAAGGATTCGAACCTACATTTTCTGTCCGGTGCTCATAAAAAGTCAGTAACTTTCGTGACTAGCCTACAGGGATTGAAGTTTTAAAATTAGTACAAAAAGAAAATTTACTAAATTACAAAGCACTGATATTAGTTATTCCCGAGTACGTCTCACCATTTGTTGTCCATTAATATTTCGTTTGCTTCTCGTGACTTCTTGTAGCATATTTGCGAAGACCCACTTAACCAATCAAGTATTTTACAGTCACCAGCTATCAACATATCGTATTTAGCCGAAATGATTCCTTGAGAAATTCACTGAAGTAGCTATATTGTCTAGTGTAATTACATATGTTTTTCTGTCTCATTTATGAGACTGACAAATAGCCAAGTTTTAAAACCATATTCCAATAGCTTAAGACCATCTGAAGGATAATATCTCTTGGCCAGCCTTACTCCGCGTGAAGGAAAGTTGAAGATAGACACGGATCTTTGTCGAGGTGCCTTACCGGTATGCGCCATGCGCCTCGTGATAGATGTGATCGTACAGTCGACAGAGGACTCAAATCTGTGTATCTCTCAAGTGTATTTCTAAAGTCTGCGACGTTAACCAACAGATATTGGGGAATGGTTGAGTTTGAGTTTAATCAGGACACACGTGATATTAAAAGATTTTTCCTTATTTCGTGTTATATTTCAACGCAGATATACTAATTTATAATCTCTAGTTCAGTTCTTACTTGAGCGGATTAATACTTTGTGATAGCCAACACAATTCGCCGCGACGATCCCAATATTTACTACTATATAGACATACACAACACAGGTACATTTCCATTATATGCTAGGAATTTTCCGTAGGAATATAGAATTATGCTTGGAAAATTCTAAGAATTTCCTGGGCACAATATACATGAAATATACTAATGTCTCTCTTGGGAAAATTCCAGTAATAGATATTATTGTTTACCATTTTCAAAGAATCTTTAGAAATACATTAGCTTTAGATAATTTACAATCATATTTTGGCTTAAAAAGTTATATTCTACATATGACGTTTCAGAGTTAGAATAAAGGGAATTACAGATCATCCCTTCTTAACAGAACAAAATTATTCACTACTCTTAGTTACCAAATTTGTTGTAATACGTAGCTATTGGCCTTAGAGTAAAGAACCACTAGCCACATCTTTTTATACAAGAGAAGGGCGGCACAACTGCATGTTGCATGAAATGGCAAGAACAGTGAAAGGTAAGACGGTCTTTATAATACAAGAATAACAACGGGACCAAAGGCCTTGATGCGATAATAATAATAATAATAATAATAACTTTTAACATACTGTGAACAGCTATTAAGCAAAAATACAGCAGTATATCAATAAAAATGGTCTGTGGCGTATTTAAGCTATGTGCAATAGCACATGGACTTTAATGTAGTAATTGTTCAAAAGCGTCTTTAAAAATATAAAAAACTGGAATCGGCTATACCAAGAATCTGGTTAGGTGTACATGATAACCTTATAAAAATATAGCGTGTGCAAGTTACCATGATACAAATTACAGGACACACAACAGTGTAAAAAAGCATGATCAAATTGTTTTGTGCCGTTAGAAATAAATATTTTAAATAGAAGATGATTAAAATGTATGTATGATAGTAACGAATATTGTGTAATGTCATAGTTACTTTTGAAAAGACGGATAAAACATAATTGGATCAGATTTTCATTTAAAAAATATCTGTTTTAAGTAAAATAAAATTTCACGTTGTTAAAAATTAAAATGTGATATTATTTTGTTGAGAATGACATGGTTCTTATTGGTTGTTATAAT
>JAGDQP010045151.1:0-15674 GCA_022664845.1 Lepisma saccharinum
TAATCTTTTCAAAAAGAAATTCAGCAAATTGTGTGCCAAAATATAGTTACTGGCTTTAGCTATACTATTAACTAAAGCCATCATTTTTTGCAACACCCTATATATATATATTTCTGTATAAAAGACAATATGGTTCAGCACTGATAAATACTAGAGTTCGCGTTCTTTCTTTGTTCTTCTCGCTAATTTCTCTTATCTTTCTTTCTTTCTCTCTCTCTCTCTCTCTCGTCACAAATCCATTTACATTTTCTGTCTCCCAAGATAGATAGATTGTGAATGAGTGACTGAGAGAGAAAGAGAAAGAAAGAAAAGAGAGAGAGGATTTTAAGAAGCGATCTTAATTATTGTGACTTGCACGTGAGAAGTAATAAGACAGACCCAAAAGTTCTTGAAACTGATTAACAAAGAAGACTACACTGCTTGCAAAACTTGGATAATTGAAGTGAAGGCTCTGTTGGAAGATGACGTTGGGATTTATGGGCGCGAAATATTCTCTTCCTCTTGCTTGCTAACACACGAAACAGGGAAAGAAGGAGAAAGAAAGAGGGGGAAGGGATGATAATATATCAGGCTAAATTCATACTGAGGTACTGCATGCAATTTGTAGTTGTACTGCTATCTTCATCGCCAGCCATAATTAATAAATAATAATTAAAAATAATAGAGTTTTATCTGTTTGTGTACAAACTCTTAAGCGAGTTCTTAAACCTAAAGGTAGATAGATAGCTCTGTTGTTTATATATTTTTTTCTTTGGTTCACAATGCTGCGTGGTGTCATCAAGTCTTGCAACGTTAATTTAACTCATTTCCCGACATCATAGAATGATGAAATTTTGCACAGCGACGTAAGTCGGGTGACAATACAATTACATTGTTACTTTCATATGTTTTAAAAGCATATTTTAATATATTTGTTAATACAGACTTCTTTATCCTAAAATAAATACTAACCAGCAATGATATGGGGTTTTGCTGGCTGCCGAAAACTTTAGGATTTGGTTCACAAAACAGCTTGAGAAAAACAAAAACAAAAGGAAAGCTTTTTGAAGAAATTCTTTTCTTAAACAATTCGTACTAAAAAGTAAAAAATAATTTTGTTTATACATGACTAAAAAGAAAAGCATGGGGCGCTCTCTCATATACAGTCATTCATTCACTTTATAAGTTCTTCAATTGGCGCGCCCCATGCTTTTCTTTTTAGTCAAAAATGCATAAACAAAAATATTTTTTAGTTTTAGTACGAATTGTTTAAGAAAAGAATGTCTTCAAAAAGCTTTTTTATTATTATTTTTTTAATATTCTGCTCTCTTATGGTGACGAAATTAAAAATAAACTTATTTGAACTCGAATCTTTCCGAGCAACGAATAAAGAAAGCTTATAACGGGACTGTCCTACGGTTATATGTACTACTACTACTACTACTACTACTACTAATAATAATAATAATAATGGCAATGTATCCAGCTTTCCTGGTAGAGTGGTTACGCTCGCGAACTGGATCAGTACTTGGGTTGCGGGATACCCCTCACTTTTCCGGGCGAATGATGTCGGGATGGTACTTTTAAGAAGCTCTGACCGTCCTATCTTTCCCCATTCCTTTCTCCTGGAGAATGTTTGCCGAGATGCGCCATCTCTAAGGCTGATCAAGGTCACAATTACCCGTTCTTAAATACAACAACAACTACTACTACGTCTACTACTACTACTACTACTACTACTACTACTACTACTACTACTACTACTACTACTACTAATAATAATAATAATATGTTCCTGCGAAATGGGAAGCTCTGAACTCATCGTAACCTGGAATTCAGGAAGAAACCAATAGTAGCTTTCTCGAAGACATCATTCCTCCTTCCTTACTTTCACAGGGAAAGTTACACAAAAGATAGGACCAACTAAAGCAAACCGGGCACACCGTACATTGGATTGTCTTTAGTTATTATCATTAGAAAAAAAAAAAAAACTTGCTGTTCTGTATCTAATGGTTAGCTTCGTTAACAGAAAATACACAGATAGACAAACATTACCCTTCAATAGTCCTAATCTCCTGTTCACTGTACTGAACACGCATATTGTTACTAACGTTTCTAGGTATTAATTATTATTCCATTTTTTTTTTTTATTATTATCTGTAATTGTTTTTTTCAACAGGTTTCGAAGCTTCCATGAGCTTGAAAGTCACCTGATTGTCATTTCCTGGTAACGTAATGCATCTTGTTATTTTAAATCCACATATGTATGTATACTTACACATGCTATTTTTTTTTAACCTTTCAGACAGAACATTTTTTTTAAAAAATCAAAAGAAAAGAAAAAAAAATAGAGTGCAAAATAACCAAGTTCACAAGACTAATGACTCTCTCTTCTAGCCCGACATGATGACAAATACCGCCCCATTCCCTTTCTTTCATACTCCCTACGGTTTTTTTTAATATTTTTTTTTTGGAACTCAATGACTGTCGCTCGTAACGAGGATACAGGAATGACGTCAGATATGTAGCCCTAGCACAATTACTACTACTATTACTTTACCAGCTCCCTTCTATCATATCACCCTAGTAACCCCTTCCATCTATTTTTTTTTTTTAACAGTAAAACGCACTCACACACATGATGAAACCAGGCATCTCTTGTAATAAAGGATCCGAGAGGAAATATTTGATGGCGATTGAACTGCTGAGGTTTGTTGTTATGAAGTAGTATTGGATCTTATTGGGTTGTAGAATACAAAGCGTCATAAAAAAAAACAAGCATAGAACGGAAGAGATTCTTCCATTGTAACGGCTTTAACCTCTAGATGACACTTGTCGTCAACGTCCAATCGGTAGTGATTACTAAGGAACGGTACTTCTTTGGTTTCGGAAAGACAGAAAGAATGAAATTCGTAACCAGGGGGGGAATGAACACTTGTAATTCCCGCTTTTCTTCTTCTTTTCTTTTTTCTTTTAACATCTCATTCATTTTAACGTATGGAAGCACCGAATAGCGAAGATAAGAGGAAGCAGGGTTTTAGAAATTGAGGAGGAAGCTGGCGGCAGGAGCCATATCTCAGGAAAATCAAAGTTCTGACTCACTCTGTCAATAATGTGTATCACACTCGAGAATGGAAAAAGAAGGAATACCAAAAGCATCCAGAAAAAAAGAGAAAAAGAAGGAAAGAGACTGTTAAACCATTCGGTGGACGCTAATAGCTTACGCAGACCAACCATATGATTACAGTCCTTTTCCCGAAAATTTAAAAGGAGGAAGCTCGCCTTTTACAAACAACAGCCTACAGTCACCCCTCTAATTATATGTCACGTTAACAATGAAATATTAGACACTAGTCATCGAGGGGAGTAAGGACTCTGAAGTCTGGATGGGTTTGAGGGAGGAAGGCAATTGCTGACTATGACCAGTGGAATGTCTTTCCCATTACGATGGTGGAATGTGAATTCATACTTTTTTTTTTTAACATACCCATCATTTTTTTTAAGGTAAGAAAAATCATGAGAAGGGACTAGGAAATACAAAAACTAAAACATTCCGCACTTCTTTATTATTCCTGAGGGCTTTGGGATGTTGCGTAACAAATAAATGGAACCTTTGTTTGAAATCTATGATTCCTCGTTTTATTTTAATAGGAATCTTCGTTATACATACTAACTACATTCTACATTAATTTTATTTAAGATTTATTGTCGTGACACATACCCAATCTGGTAAAAAGATAAAAATAATATTTTTTCTGCACGAAATAGAAATGCTTCCTTACAAAGTAATTTTTTTGTGTGTTATTTTTTTTGGAGTGTTATTATTTGTGTGTATACTCTTCTCTGGTTATTCATATTTTACATTTTATATAATAAAGATGATGGTTAGCTTCATGGAGATTATGTAGAGAGCTATCCCCTGTGCGATACGAACGCGCCGTGAACGGAGCATGGGGGATGTGGAGGTAGCGCACCACATTTTCTTGACCTACGGTACAGAGTGAGGTGGAGTGGTCAGTCCCACGCTCGACCGTCTTTACCTTCCCAAGGTGCCCAGGAATACCTCTGGTTCTCAGTTTGATAGGAGGCTGAGTGCACCTCAGAGCGCCAGGTAGGGGAACACTTTGAGAAAAGTCTCCAGTGTCCTGGCCGGGATTTTAACCCGGGCCGCCCGATTCGTAGTCAGACGCACTACCGCCTGAGCCTAGATTATGTAAAGACTCATAGATTATGTAGAGAGCAGAAAAAAAAAAGTAAAATCCTGCTATTTCGCGCCTCGGTATATTGTGAATACCTTCATGTCTCCCGATATTTTAAAGATATTATTTCAATGTTCAATTTCCTTGAATTCGCGGTGTCTAGCTTTGATTCCAATTTCTTTTTCTCACGATGTCAAGTCCCCTATTTCCGAATTCTTTTGTTCCACGATGGCTTGAAATAAAAGTAGTTGCACTTCAATTAAAAACTCTTAGGATAACTGCGTCGCAAAGTTAATATTGTGATAAGGTGATTCCAGATTTGTGATGAGGTAATCTCTTTCTTGTTCAGTCTTAAAAATAAGTTTTGGAACAAAGCGATTTTGAAGACTGGATTAACTGTGATCAAGATATTCTTTCTTCAGTCTTGTAAGTAGTGATGAGCAAAAGCAAGACCAAGACCAAGACCTTTCTTGGTCTTGCCTCGGTATCCCTGGTCTTGGTCGCTGTCTTGGTCTTGCTCGTCCAGTCTTGGTCATGGTCTTGGTCTTGCTTGCAAGAGTCTTGCTTTTAAGAAATTTATACTTTTCATATGTAAATTTTACACCTTATATAGGGAATAATAACAGTTATGCGTATCGTTGTCTCCCTTAATGCGTCAATGCTAACGGAAATATGTTTTAATGTAATATTAATTATCTTCATGTAAGTGTACAGAATAGAACTACCGGAGTTCAATTTCGCTTTAATTTGAACAACTTCAATAACATTTTATTATTTTACTTTTAGTTTACTTGCTGTTTTAGGCACGCCACTATGTTTCGTAAGATTTGACAGAATGCAATCATGGGTTATCGAAAATGGTGGCCAAAATAACTTAGACATTGAAGTTCTTACCTTCTAACAATTCATAGAATTGTGCTTTCTGTCATCTTCTAAACACTGTTCCAATTACTTACAATTCTCTCTGTACTCCAGATAAGTTCCAAAGGAAGACCAAACATACACATATATTGTGTTTAACTAAAACTTAGTGTTGTTGTTTTCGTCTAAGAAGCACTCATGTCCACAAACCCAGACAATTGACGATAATGAGACTAGTCATGGCTCAAACGAGTTCTGGCAGAAGAGTGATAGAAAGTATAATCATAAGTTGACTGTCAGGGCCTTGAGTTAAGGTACCATCCCAGCATTCGCCTGGTGGGACTGAGGAAAACCTTAGAAAACCTCGGTCAGGATGGCCAGTCGCGGGATTCCATCCACGGACCTTCCGACTGCGACTCCAGCGCTCTACTAACTCACCTACGGCCGCTCTGTAAATGCATCGTAACCCGGCACCAATTATTAATTTCTTTCTGTGTGTGGGGGTGCGGGGGTGCAAGAGACTTAGATTAGGATGACGCAAATGAAACTTGAGAACAAGTAATAACTACTCTGTGGCTACGTGCATGAATCCAATTACCCACACTGAAGCTATTCCGAGAAAATAAAGGTGACAGGAAACTCCCTGTCCTTATGAGCCTACTAGACTTAAACAATATTCATGGTTTCAGGGGGTGATAAATTAAAGGTTACGTTTCTAGCATTATCTCATTTTTGGCAAATATGTAGGATATTGCTTTTACGCACGGAGCCACATAACTGGACAGAAAATATCAACAATCGATTCAGAAAGGACGTTTATGCTACAGTAACAGCGGCATGATTCTCAGATCCACTCACACGGTTTGCACAACTGGGAACACCTTCAGTCCAGTGCTATTTTTACAGAAGCCAAAGAAATTCAAGTGAAGGATATAGTGATTTCCCCTTCCTTTCCACGTTCTAAAAATATTAAAATAGTGCGTGTGCAAGACTCTTGCAGGCTGGTCTTGGTCTTGCGCGAGTCTGGCAGGCATGGTCTAGGTCTTCACCAAGACCAAAACTGCAAGACCAAGAAAGACTTTTGTGCTCATCACTACTTGTAAGGGATGAAGGAAATAGTTCCATTACCAAAGAAAGTGATGAATTTGTAAGTGAAGTGGTAGGCCTATAATCTGATTATGAAGATAACATAGATGAGTCGAGTATTCCTGCGTCAATACTAAAGCTTAAACAAAGTTATAGCAAACACAAGTCAAGCGATGACATGGGTCGACCGTCAGTTAAATTGTGAACATGCTTAGAGAAACATGCAGGTCGTTACAATCTGAGCGATTTTTTTCTGAGAATTTTGTAGAGCTTTATGGGGAAGACTCTGTAAGGGTGTCGAAGGACAGTGTTAGTGTTACCTTATATCTTAGGTTTTGTTTTGTTCAAGTTAAATGTGTATAACCTGGCCAGTTGATTATAATAAACGTAAAAAACTAGGGTTAAACGGCCTTTATTCAAAATCTAGTTTTAAGTTTCTATTAAAAAACTTGAAAAGTCTTTATTGAAAATCTAATTTTAGTTATTTGTTAAACTTTGGTTGAACGGTTTTTAAGTTTTAAGTTTTTCTTATTAAACTTGAGTTGAACATTTTTTTTTAAAGCAAAGATTCAATCTTACGTAGTATTTCTTAAATTTGTATTAAAATTACTATCGCTTTCTCATTTCATTTTTGAAAGGAAAACTTAAGTTCCACTTGCGCAAGAAGTTCAAAATATTGCTTATTTTTTTACTTTCGTCTTGCGTTATTGCTTCTAGTTTAGAGAGGAAGATCTTGACGCAACTCTACTACTGAAAATTTACATTGCCAGTGGATGAAACGGTTTTGGTCGTCGTCTTGTAATGAACAGGTCCTAGTTTTGACTCCTAATGATAACTCAACTGGTTCAGAATCTACATTAAACAGTTCTTCCCGTCCATATAATGTTGATAATAATCTCTCATCCGATAGAAGGTACCGGTAATGGTAAACCAACATTGGTTCATATTGCCCAAGAACTTTCTTGTCAAAAACACATTACCTTGCAAAACGACCAGCTGTTCTCAAAATGATGAAGATGTTTCAAATTTCGTTTCAGAACTCTTTTGTTGTTGTTGATTTTAAGAATGTTAATACCAACTTCGTTAACATAATGAAGTGCATTGACCATTTTACTAAGCAATACCAGTCAAATTGCTTAAGAGTATTTGATGTTCAATAAGCTAGTTGGTTACCTAGTAAATTATTCTTAAAACACGTAAGAAGATACACAATTTGCTTCAAAACAATTTCTACGGACATCTTTATTAACTCAGCTGCTATGAAATCGTTGTTTGTTCTCTGAAGATTATGGGGGGTGTGAGAGCGAGGGCGAGGACCCCACCCCCCTCCCAGAATAGGGTGAATGTTTTTCAAGCATACTTTGACAAACATTCTTTTTCATCAAGCAATACAAATATTTTTCAAATGTTAGCACCATTGTTCGTCAATGTCCAAAAAAAAGAAATGAAAGAAAGAAACCCCTGTCCTAATGTTAAATGCCTCTTTTCATTTAGATGCATTGATTTTTAATACAATCTGGAAATATGACTCCTGGTTAAACATCATCTGTTTGACATTATTGGCTTCATACTTCCTCTTCGGCAAACAACACATTAGCAAAACTTTTTTTATTTGCATTAAGAATTGGCATACACACACGCACACACTTATTGCGGCAAAACATAGGATGGATATAGCTTATTGGTAAGTTCTTGAAGCGTTGTGTTTTCATACACTTAAAGCAAATGGTCAAAAACCCCTTTGGGACCAAAGATGCATTACGAATATGAATGGATGTGTCATTGCCGATCAGAGAGGGATACTTTTCCCCGCAGCCTTCATTCTGTTTACGTTCATCCCAAGACTTTTCTGATGAGTGGGAAAGAGAGGGAGGAAGAAAGAGGAGAGATCCAGTATGTTGAACTTGTGTGTGTGTGCGTACGTATATGTGTATGGTGACATCTTTTGACAGACAGCAAGAACTAAACAAATAAAGGTACTTTTACTGAAGAGGCGGTCAAACTAATTGAGGTTCCCAACAGAAGTGTTGGCAGAATATTCGTTAGGCGAAACCGAAAACAGGAGAGAGAGAGAGAGACAGAGAGGGAGAGAGAGGAAAGAGAGAGAGAGAGAGAGGAAGAGAGAGAAAGCAGATGACTCATAACAAAAAATCAAATGCGGAACCGGAACTGGAGCAAGTTACCATTGCCTGTTTCAGAACTAAAAATTATAAATGAAGTTTCTACAGCTTGTCATGAGAGAAATTAATATGCGACAAATTGGTAAAATATGCACGTGCATAGCCGTGATAAAATTAAAGATGTTGGACAATAATTGCACTTAATATACACTTTCCACTGTTTAGTGCTAATTGCACTTACCTGATTAAAAAAAAAAAATAATTGCGCGCCTCGTGTGAGCCGCATTTCATACACATTATGCAGTTTCTCTTGATCTCAATTTTCTCATATAGGCCCTATCTATGCTTTAATTATTCATATGGTGGTGGAAGAATAGACTCCAACATGAACGTGAAAGACATCAAAGAAAGACGTGATACGTCACAGTGCATAAATTTGATAGAATATATCCTATTTTAAAAGCTAGTTTTAAAATGTGTTATTATTCAAAATAATACAGTGTACCAGAAAACCCAAACTGCCCTATTGTCATAGGGTTTGTAGGCAACTGCAAAAACTAGGTTTTAAAAAAAAGTCTATGCATTAATTTTTTTGTCTGGCATGAAAATCCATACACGAGGCAATCTGTAAAACTTTCCGGTGTATGGAATTCCATAGATTTTGGCAATCAAGGAAATGTAATTACAATTTAATTTAACTTAAATCGTACAAGTCAATCAATCATTTGTAATGTTTGCTTCAATAAAGAAAAACTTCTCTAAATACAAGAATTTTAATTTAATTTTCACTTTCTAATGTCATTTTATGCAAGAGTGTTTGATATTATTTTGTTTCTAAGCCTTGGTATCTTCGCATGCTATGAGACTGATGTCGATAGGTCAACATATAACTGACGATTGGAAAGACAAAAGAAAAAAAATATTTATTCTACTGTAGTTATAATTAAACTAACGATGTGGAATACAAATAAACCGAAAACTTAACCAATTAGGTATTCACAATGAATCTACAAGATATTATTTTCTTTTATGAAGATGAAACAATAAATTAATTTTCCGGAACTCATTGATTATTGCAAATTAAAGTAGGTGCCTTTCAAATTAAAGTATGTGGAAGTTTTTCGGGTTTGATGTTCAATATTTCTTTCCATCAAGCAAAGGAGGGTAGAAAATTTACAGCCAGCTCTTTTTGGTCTAGGACATAACACCATCTAAAAACCGAGATTGAAAATTGAATGAACCTACAATCGTCGGGAAAAATGTCATTACTAGAAGTTACACGTAAATTTCAAAATTGCACGGTAAAGTTCACATTGTAGAGCATAATTAATATAAAATATACAAAAAAGTTTTGAGTGACACGATTTTATAAGCGCATTGGAAAAAAAATATCCTATATGTGACTTTGGATAAAATTGTGGAGTGCCTATACGGGGTCCTAAATTAATGAATTAATTATTAAAAGTGTATTTTTTTTTTCAATTTCAAATCAGTTGTTTAATAGGATATTTACAGAGTTTGAACGTATGATTGAAGTATTCAGGAAGACAGCATTGGAGTAACATTACGCAGAGCTTTACATCAATTGTTTGCTAACAATTCAACTGTCATATTGATTGCTGAATCTAAAGATCACGAAATCATGAATTACGGTGACAAGTACAATTTTACTGATTCATATTCATGGGATACAAACTATAATTGTACTATTAACGATTTATTTGAAATTGAAATATACTATTTGTTTAATTAATTTTTACTCGTCCCATTCTCTGCTTTTCTTTCCTTCATTCCCTGTGTTTCGGCTTGTTATCATGTATTTTGTTTGATCAATGTTTACCTGTAGACCTATCTCATCGCTCTATCCTGGTTGGAAGGCCGGATGGAAGGAGACCATTGGGAAGACCGAGATGTCGTTGGGAGGACAATGTATATTTTAAATTTTATTTTTTAGTGTTTGTGTTTTAGGACAATAGGTGCAACCTGAAACTATAAGGACATATACTTGCGTATCTCCAAGATGTTTAACAAACTATGAAAAGAATAAGCTAACAAATCACCGGAACTGTTGGGAAGAAACATCTAAATACGTTCCCTCTGTCACAGACGCCAATTATCAAACCAAAAACCTCAAAGGAAGAAAGAGTTCTGGCTTTGTGGCTGGACGTTGGTTGCATCAAGTCATTGACAAGATTCATCACCATGAGAAGAGAGGGTAGTGGTCAACCAAGACAAGCAGAAGACATCTCTGTCATCTGATATTCAGACCGGAAGTTTGTACATCCCCGTCCCCCTATAGGAAAAACTGCTTCCCTCTCCTCTCTTCTTGATTGGGCTTGTTTTTTTTTTCTTCTTCTAAAGTATTCCCTTCAGTCACTCGTCACTAATGGCCAACTGAAGATAAGAGTCCTTGTAAAGATGTTAATACAAAAGCTATTTTGAAATCTTCAGTCCTTAAAGAGACATTGCTTGCTCAATCCTTTTTTTTTCTGTTCTCAGAAGACAGGAATATTGAAGAAGAAGAAAACACAAGGAACATATGTATTTACAAATTGTTCCTCTCCGCAGTGCTTGTTTAACAGGTCCGTTTTTCACTTGACTATTTTTTTTTTCTTTTTACATGTTCGTTGCATGGTGTGCATTGAAAATGAAGATTGATTAAAAAAAAATCACTTAATGGGTACTTAAGTGAGTTGTCAATATCAACTGTTATCGACGGATATTTTTTGCTTGTAAGATATTTTCTTTCTCTTTTTTTTTTCAACGTTTTTCGCTTAATATTTGAACGTAATTGTGTTTCGATAACTGGGTAAGTCAGTGACAGTGTGATCACCGTGCAACCCAGGTAACTTGGGTTCAATTCTCGATAGTAGCAGTTGGGTAAGCAATCTAAATTAATGAACAAAACGTTAACTTTACGAAAAAAAAAATCAAAACATTTAATCACCTTCAGCAATGTAATAAGAAGAAGAATAGGAAGAAGAAGTAATATATTCCAACCTTTCTCGAAGTCACTGCCATGATAAAGCACGTTAGCGGTCAGTTTGTCCAAAAGATGATAATGTTTGTGCAAAAGTGTGACTAACTTGTCATATAATTCGGGTTACAATTCGTTCTTTTCTAAATTCCATCAATACTTTGAAATAGTTGTTGGACTACTTTTTGGCTACAAATATGTTTAAAATTTCTAAACCTCAATATTAAACAAATATGACGTTTTTGTTACCATCTAGCGTTTATAGATTTACACTATTTGGTCCTTAGAGACTCCTTAAAGAAGGTTTTGAATTATTGGATATATAGTAAACGGTATAGTTGAATAAAATAGTTAATTACATTTTTATTTTAGTATACTATTGAAAATGGTTGAATCTGTTAGGAAAAGATAATTAATATCTTTTTCATTTTATTTTTTTTACGAAATCCATTCGCAAAACACGATTTAAAAAAATCCTATGTGCGACAAATTGCCGATACTATGTATTATTTGGGTTGTTCTATTTATTTGCATTTTATTTTTCTTTATTTGTTCAAACATAACAAACTTACACTCCTTTATAGTGTTCATATAGACCTATAGTTAGTATTGTCAACACACCTATCGAGCCTATTTATTAAATGTCTTGTAAATATATTAATACTAAATGATCTGCCCGCCCGTTGGTGCGGATTAAATAAAATTTGTTGCCAACATTACCACTGCTATTACAACGACCTATAATGTTACTACCACTTACAACTATTTTGTGTGTGGTGGTTGATAGTTGTCCTGAACCAATCACATTCAACCAACGTCTTCTGAAATCGCCGAGCGACTGAACGAACTCTCTAACGTCCTATGTGCCTTCAAAGCTATTTCCACAAGAAAACAACGATCCCAACAAAGTACAGTCTAGACGGACCCTAAACTTCTCTATATGCATAAACAGTTCTCTAGATTTCACTCAACAGCTACCGTGAAATATATTGGTAATCCCTGCAAGAGAGATTGCTCACCACTATAGGCATTCTACCTTTATTTTGCACGGGTCCTGATGTCTAGTGTTGCCCACGAGACGAGATTGTTTCTGTCTCGTCTCTAAAATGTGTTGTCCAGGAAGTGTCTCGTGGACAACACTACTGATGTCAATACGAAACCACATACATGTTCTTATAGGAAAAGTAGAAATTTTTAAATAAAAAAGTCGCCTATTTAGCATAACGAAATAGTTATATTATTCATCATCCAATTGAAGTTACATACTCCTAAGGGCCATTGAGGTGAATAACATAGCTTTCAGTACATACTGATAATTTCATGTTAATAGAAGTGTTTATTTGACTTCAGGCACATTCTGTTGTTAATGATAGTTTCAAAACCCTTTTTATCGTCTAAATATTTACAATTGCACACATTCTCTTAAATGTCTCTTCAGAAACATCTTCAATTTACAAAATAAAGTGTCGAGGCGCTATCTCTGAAACTCTTCCGTGGTGGTTAACGCAACCATATATTAAGGCTATCTTCTAGGTTTCTTGAAAGTCCTATCTTCCCTATGTTAAAAAATTACTTCCTACATCACTCAGTAGTTTTACACGTAGAGAAATGCGGCTTGTCTCTGGTCATAGTAGAATTTAATCTAACACACAAACTTCTGGAGCAACATTGACGAATACACGAATATCTCAATCGGTCCCAATAAACATGAAACGAGCCAGCCACATTGTACCTAGGATACGACGCGTCGTCTCGGGTAACTAACGAATTTGACTATTCCATGTTTTATTCTCCAGAGTTTATTTACTTTTAGGCCATAAATACCCACCAGTTACATTAAATTCTTATGAACAAGCAATATTTAAGAAAAAAAATCTCCACGCCGTTCCTAGGATAAACGCGTCGCCACGGGAGACAGATGCTTATGATTTTTTCTTAAAACTCTATGGCTCTTGTATAGAACTTTTAACTCATAAACAGAACTGGTAAACTTTTAACTTTCTGAGTAGTTTCTGCACGTAAAAGTGAATACCAAGAAATATGCTAAAAATCCACACATACTGAAATGAATCTACAAACAATAACAATTCTATATACTTTCAAGAGGAAATTATATCATATAATGAATAACTAATTCAACAAAATGAAAGAATGTAATTTAACAGTTGTGTCATTTGGGGCACAACAATTTATATTTTACTGTAATTTGTTATTGGTACTAGTTAGGTGTAAGAGAGACCCTAAACGCCTGGCAAGTCTAATTATGTAAAACTGGATTTTAGTTACAAGTGAAAATTTGGATCTATCGGGATAAGAAGCAACGTACAATATTTATTTGTTAGAAAATAAAAATTGAGGAGTTTCATGGGTTCTGTATATTGAAATCTTCTTTTCCTTACACACTGAAAAATAAATTATTTCTTCGGAAATTTATAACTTTTTCCTTTTAGGCTTCAGCAACAAGGCTGTGAAGCCTTATCCGCCCGCTCCGTCCGTCTAACTTTCAACTCATGGAACTACTAAGGGTAGGAAGGTGATTGAAGTGTTTTTGGAAATGTCTCAGCAAAACAAGTTCAAACCAATGTCATTTTATCCAGATAGCAGGTCGAATCCCAGGTTTATGGAGGGAATTTCAACTTTGGAACTAGTAGAGCTAAGAAGGTGGTTAAGGTGTCGTTGGAAAGGTCTCGTCACATTTTTCCAACTGAACATTGTTCATATAAATAGGTTGCTCACTGCTGAAGCCTGGCGATAGCTTATATGCAAAGTCCCCCGACTAGCTCGCTTGTTTGAGAAATCCGTACATTATTTCATCTAGTAAATTAAATATAATTTTTGTCGACTTATTTCATTCGCTTACTCCTATTTGATTCGCTATTTTCTCCAACAACTCCTATATTCCATCTTTATTGTAGACTCACATTCTTACAGCGTATTATTATTAATAATCACTCGATGTTCCTGTAAGAGAATGATTAACTTCACAGCGTGGATATCCGTGTTCAAGTTGAAACCATGACAAGCGATGGACCAAACCTCTCAAGCGGCCAATGTAGACGAAATCTATGTTCTTGCGTATTCTGACAGACAATTGGTTTAGCTTGAAACAATATCCCTTGCTCGATGATAACCAAAGTTCGCTGGTGCTTGATTACACTAGAAAGTATGTTATTACATGCTAGATTAGTAAATGTTTTTCTTAAAACTATTTTGTTCTACCAATCTGCAGACACCGTCATACTAAGATCCAGACTAAAAATGCAAGTTGCAGCATAGCAGCTAGTTTTACCCAATCGTACTTTACTACCGGGCTAAAACCATACATTTAAATGGTAGCACGCACTCTGACTGAGCAAAGTCAAGTATGGTGCTGAAGCACGATTAGGTAATATTATCTTTCGCGCTCCAACCTACTTTATAGTGTGCGGCAGTATAACAACTTACTTTTACGGTGTGCTGTTAGTCTAACAATTTACTTTTATGGTGTGCTGCGAATAAAATGTTACTGTTATGGTGTGCGGCCAGTCTAACAACTTACTTTTATGGTGTGCGGCGAGTATAAAAACTTACTTTTTGTAACAAAAGAATTTTTAATCGAAAGTAATCAACAATAGATGAATAGATGAAAGTAATCAACAATAGATTAAACTGGTGCAATGTTTTGGTTTTAATTTTGAATTTTATTTATGACTTTTAGGCATCTAACAAGGCTCAGGCCAGGATAGGGGAAATTATTCGGCCAGTGCTATGCTGAAGGTGCAACCCCGGCATTTGCCTGGTGTTACTTAGGAAAAACCGTGGAAAAAAATCTAAGTCAGGAGGTCGGCCGCTGGGATCGAACCCACGTCCTCCCGAGGGCTACGTTAACATTCTACCACTGAGCTACTTTTGGTTTTGATCTTAATAATGTTATATGGGTCATACTATTATTAGGATCGAACACAAAAATGTACCGTATGTTTTCATTCATTGATGCCTTCTTGATCATTCTTGATCAATTTAAGATTCTTGCGCTAGAAATGTGTTTCCATTTGCTTTTAGAGTAAGTTGAGCAAAAGTTAGATGTACTCTTGAAGAAGCCCACAGATTTTAGGAGAAAAATTGTTCAGTAACACATACGTAGGCCTATTGTATAATTTCGTGCATCATTGAAGTGTCCACAATACAAGATCACAAATATCACCATGTAATTCTTGAAAAATTTCGTGAGTAGAAGCAAAAAAGAAAGAGAGAGAGAGAGAGAGAAAAGAAAGAAAGAGAGAGAGAAGAAAGAGAGAGAGAGAGAGAGAGAGAGAGAGAGAAAACCTAAATCTATCCCAATAATGTACTTAATAATATTATGATTTGCAAAAGACGGAAGGATATTCCCTCAAACAGCGTACTATTCTGCTGATGGAGAACACAAAAGGACAAAATCGGTCGAGGTTTTCGGACCAGGATGAAGTTTTATAA
>JAGDQP010045152.1:0-15674 GCA_022664845.1 Lepisma saccharinum
ACCAGATCTTAATAAGCAGGTCTAGAAAGAAGCGAAAGATACAATATGGCAACACTTCCCTACCATTACGCGGAGTTCCATTCTTTGCTCTCATTGTTACAAAAAAATCTAAACAAACCACAAACAGACACGAAGGAAACAGATACACTTTCCTTGTTTCAGGCTGCAGTACCAGACACAAACACTGACTTCCATTACAGATACCGTCTTCTTTCCTTTTGCGTTTTTTAATCAACACATTCGAGAAACCACTGGCATAAAACTAATTCAATCTTTGGCGCCACGCCTCCAGTGCTGAATTCACGCGAAATTCCCCCAAGCAGACACTTCTCCCAAGTTACTAGGCGATTAAACGCCCATAAACACATCCTCCTCTCGCATTAGGTTAAGTTACGGCTCACCTCCTTAAAGGCGGCCAACGAAAACAGCCAACAGAGCGTCGAACCCGAGAGCTAAGTCATAAAAGCGTCAATAACCAGCCTCCATCACCCCAAGAGAATCAAACTTTACTACAGCAACTGAATAGATCTGGAAGCTGACCTGGAAACGAGAGCAACTTTCTCTTTTGTAAAATAAGGGACTGCATCATCTGCATGATAAGCACTCAGACGAAGAAATTGGCAATCTATCCGAAAGATTACAGCTTCACAATTGCGTTTTCATACCTAAATTCTACAATCTTCATAAAAACTGATTTATTAAATCGGTCATATGACTTTTTACGGAAGCGAACAAAATACAGGGTGTTCCCGTCAACTATGAACTATAATAGGAAGGAACGAAACGTGGCAGGGGAATGTAGGTTGCACACAAATAAAGTATCAACCTTAGATATATTTTCCCGAGGATTCCAATGTCACATATCGAACGTCACAATTCAGAGAGGGAAGGAAAAATCCTAAAAGGTAAAAACTCACAACAACCAAGCACTGTTGTGATTTGAGTGCTTTCTCTATTAAGTTCCGCGCATGCTTTTATATGTATGGCGTTTTGTTGCGCGCAGCAAGAAGGCAGCTGCGACGTGTTTTCTTTTGTACTTCTTTATGCACATACTGCGTGTCGCGGGTGTAGAAGTGCAAAAGGAAGAATGAAAAAGTAATTGGGTAGTGTAACCAGCGCCTCCCTTTTTTTTTTGCATGCGATAATCACTTAGAGGGATCTGTGAGCAACTGCACTCAAGAAGGCCTGGCAACACTTCAGTTCAAAAATACATGCTCAGTGTTTATATAAACAAACGGCTTTTGCAGCGAGTTATCTAGAATACGACGGGTTGTTTTTCAGAACGCGACAGCAGGAAACATCGACGCAGGGGGCATAAAAGCACTTATTTGCTTCCATTGTTTTACGAAACGGGCTGTTTCTCGTGCCTTCTTCACACGCCGAAGAAACGCCAAGGATAAAAGTTGTCTCAAACTAGGTCGATGTGTGGTGTTACAGTAGAGTAAGCGGGGGTGAAATCCAGTGGGGGGAAATGCCCACCCCCTAAAAACACGGAAGAGAATATGAGGTGGTAACAGTAATACGATTGAGTGAAGGTGCAATTATATGGCAGACGAAGGTGACACCAAAAGAGATTGTTTGGAAAAAGTAAAGACATACAGGCTGGTTTAAATGTGCTAAGTACATAATTTTTACTTGCAATGTTTTTTAAACATTTCAAATTTAGAGAGACAGAATATACTGGTGCGTTAGCGGATCCAATGAATGTGCGTTGCACAAAGTAGGGTTCTGTAGTTCTGATGCAATGGCGGTCTGCCGCCAGGCCATGCAGTGTTGAAAGTTCAATTAACTGAAACTATCGTGTTTGACGAAGGGGCGATTTGCCCACTAGGTGCCGGGGTTAATGGCCCGGGGACGTTTTACCCCACGTATTCTCATTCAAGCAAAGTATAAGTATTTCAGGCGAAAATCAGTGCAACCGTGCAGACTTATCTGATACAGATGAAAATAACTATTGCGGAATCTGTGGTGGACACTATTATAAACGTACGAGACCTATGTTTACATGTGAGTGGATAAAGTGCATTCATTGTCAAAATTTAATGTCTCCCCATGAAGTATGCACACCGTTTCCAACTATGTGTCCTAAATGCCACTCCCTGTCTCAGAAGAGTATGAACATGTAAATTCATTTCATTTCCTTTACTGAGTGTCATATTTCTTTCATATTTACAGTTAGTCTAATATTCCCATAAGATTGTTTAATGTTATTAGTATTGTGTTGTGCAAAACAAACGTATATTTCACCATTACAATTAAGCTAAACAATCTTTTTCGTATTTTCAATTAATCTTTATTTTTCTATTCTGTATTTTCCAAACCTGTCAATGCTCAGAAAGTAGCTGTAAGTTCATGCTTTATAGGGTGTTTTTTTTTTTTTTAACTTGCACCGTAATATAATTTCCTGTAGTATGAGTAACTTCTAACGTAACATCATTTCCAATGTTATGACCTTCCAGCTTGTTCAGTATAGTGTTGCTGTGCATGGGCATATTACCCCACAACGGTGGGCATTTTACCCGGATGATGTTAGATGTATCTCCCATTTGGTATACTTTTCCCACCTATATATTTCCGTTCATAGTCATAAACAAGCAAAATATAAAAAAGTGGGCATTTCACCCCCGCTTACTCTAAATCAACTTTTTATGACGTCAGCACGAAACCGCACATTTCGGAGAATTTCTTGGCAACAATGTGAGGACCAAAGAATACGACTGATGTCTATACAATAACGAAAAAGTTTTATTGCGGAAAGTACTGAAACATAGATACACACTTACCTGGTTGGCAACATTGAGCCGCACAGCAATATTTGATTTTGCCTTGCCTTTACCTTCATCGGATGAAGATGACGTCTTAAGGACGGAATCTGCAGTATAACGTGGGCTCCTAACCATTTATGTCTCCACCGGGAATCGAACTCGGCACACCTTGATTACAAGTCAGCAAGCGTTACCACTCACCCACAGGGAATACCCAAAACCTGTTTGTTATTTTTCGTTCTTTTTGTTGTTATGTTGTATAGACATCATCCATCGTCATGAAGCTCTTTGATGCTCGCTCAGTTACCAAGAAATTCTCTAAAATGCACGATTACGTGCTGACGTCATAAAAAAAAACGATTTACTGTTAGGATTTTCCGGGACCGTACCGGCGTCCCGAAAACATTTCTCAGGACGCATCTAATACGAAAGAAAGATATCTAACAGGACAATCAGAAACACTGAAAAACGGAGAATGTCTCATTGATGAAATGAAATCACCGTCTATGCCGTCATCATGTGTTAGGAATCTCAGGATTGAGTGACACAATGCGACACGTGGAGCCTTGTTTCATTGATCCAGTGACAGATCCAAAGAGGGGGCGCGATTGGGAATAAGATAGAGATAAAATGAATTTTATGTGTAAAGATACATGACCTTACCTAACCTCCACGAACCCATGGTCACTAATGTAAGATAATCTACGAAAAAAGCAAAAAAGGCAATTATTAATAATAAATATGAACATATATATTTTGAAAGAAAGAAAGAAAAAGTGTTGTCCCTGGCGGGATTCGAACCCGGTAACTTTCACTCAAGAAGCCAACGTCTTGATCAGTCGTCCACGAAGGCGAGCTGGCAAACGGGGCTTTCGAACTTGTATTTACAGTACATGTGTTACGTAAGAATCCCGGTCACGTGCCTTACCCCAATTCCTATGCTCAACTGATGACGTACCCCCTGGTTAATTTGGACCGTTGAGAAAGTATTCCTAACCACTAAAATCATTGTGATTTTCCGCATTTTATGGAGGCTTATCTCTTTCACGGTCAATCGGCGGTCCCCCATAACAATTTATTCCATTCCCACAATGATATTGTCCGGCAGATGTACAGTACGTAATTCTGGCTGAAAGGAAAAAGAGTATCTTCTCAGTGTTTAGTTTTGAAGTTTTGTTCTTGAACATATTGTTAGCGTTATTGTAAAGCAAAGATCTCCAACAAAACATGGCAGCACTACCTCCGTATAATGTATTTTTATTTTTGCACACAATTTCAATGCTGCTTCCACAAATTCAAGCCTAGAGAGTTAAAACTTTCTGGCAAGAAAGTTCATAACCAATTCAAGAGTTCTATCCGTGCCGACTATTTATTTTCTTTCTTGTTCATTGTTGAAATCGCTTTATTATTGTTATGGATATTAAAACCTGTAGCAACGAAGCGTTTTCAACAATGAACAACAAACAAAAATAAAAAGTTGGTACGAATAGAACTCTTGAATGGTTATGAACTTTCTTCCATGAACGATTGAACTCTCTAGGCTTGAATTTGTAGGAGCAGCATTGAAATTGTGTGCTGTGATAAAAATACATTAGACATCTTTTGTTGGAGATATTTTCTTTACATTAACCTTAATACGTAAGGCAAAGACAACATAAATTCCAATGTTCACATTTTAAAAATACTATTGAAAGTTTACGGAGTAACACCTTATTATCGTTTTAAGTAAGTACTTGATACAGAGGAGTTAACAATATTTAAGCTAACACATACAAATGCGAAATGATAATTGTAAATAAGGCGCGTATCTATACTTAATACTTTCTTTTTCCCATGGATACATGGTTAAGGACACCCAAGGAAGTCAAAGCCCAGAAATGGGAAGAATTTTATAAGCGTGGTCAGAGATATCGCGTTAACATACAAACAGGATGGGGAATAAAGCTCCTCGCGGTACAAAACATTCAGCTCGCTATCTGATATGTAATTTCTTCTCTTTCATTATTCTTTCAAACAATGACACTTAGGATGAGTTCGGAAACCCCAACCGAGTTTAACGCATTATTCTCGTTCTCTCACGAAGCATTCGGAATACACCTGCGTGAAGTTCGTTCAGCCTTTCGGAAACATCCCCAGTTAATTTCGTTCGCGCACTAAACGAACCAGCTCTGACTTTTTGGCTAGCTTTCACATGATAAATTTACCACGTTTCGAATCGTGATAATTGCTGTTTTATCTAGAGGTACAGAATCTTAGCCATGAGTGTTATTTCTCCAGTGAGACCAATTGTGGCACAACTAACTTGCATAACAAATTAATACAACGGTTCATCTGAATCAATTGACTTATCTTTACTTTCATATATGTAACACTTCTTCGAGCTATGGAATGCTGTTAGTATCGCGACTGACACTAGATAGCACCACTGGCAAAAAGATGAAAGTAGTTAACGAATTCTTTACCTAGAGAGTTCTTGACTTAAAAGAAGAAGAAGAAAAGCTTACTTTTCTTAATTCGTACTAAAAATAAAAAAAAAATGTTTATGTATGACTAAAAAGAAGAGCATGCGGCGAACTCTCATATACAGAGCTGCAATTGTAAATATTTAAAATTCTTCATAAATTCTTTAATTGTCGCGTCGCATGCTTTTCTGTTTAGTCATGCATAAACAAAATTATTTCTTACTTTTTAGGTAGAATTGTATATGTTTTAAAAGTTTTTTTTTTCTTTGTTTTTTCGGTGTTCGGATACTTTTTCTGATCACCCAAGCCATAAACGGTTCTACAACCAGTCAAACGCAACGTCGTTGCAGGCTAATATTTATTTTAAGATAAAGAAGTTCCTACTAAAAATAACCTATGTTTTAAAATATATAGAAATATATGAAAGAAAAAAACGGAATATTGTATTGTCACCCTAATTACGTCGCTGTGCAAAATTTCTTCATGTATGACGTCGGGAAATAAGTTAAATTAAAGTTGCAAGATTTGAGGATATGGTGAACCATTGTGAATTAAAGAAAAGTATGTAATAACAAGTACAGAGTACAAAATTATTGTGGGGGCTCCACAGTCTAGTGGCTAGAGCGTTGGACTCATGTCCGCGTGGTCCCGGGTTCCATTCCCGGCTGGAGTCCCACCTTTCAACGTCCACCCAGCGTCGTGAGGCAGACTGGGGAGTCACGTGAATAAAGACGTGACGACCACTCAGTCTAGAAAGCCTATAATATGCCGCCTGTTCGTGACCAGGTGGCGCGCAGAACTGACGACACCGCCGTCAATCAGGTGGACGCAGTTCCACCAACCGCGGACAGGTGGCGCTGGCTCAGGACCTTTCGGTCTGTAACGCCAGTGGTCATTATTATTATTTTGTTGTTAATACAAAATTATTGTATCTACGAAAGCCACTATTTGATATCGCTTATTATGACAGTCCTTTTATAAGGATTTCAGTTATACTACTAGTTTCTCAATAAATGCATAATGTCTTGGCCTTCATAAAACCTGTACACGCCACATTTATTTGTCCAAACTGTAATACCATGGGTAAGCATTAAATTTGTATAAAATATACTCTTGTCATGTATGAGTTAAAATGGTTGCTTTGTCTCTTTGTTTCCGTTCTTGGCAATAGAATTTTACGAAGAAATTAATTGCTTGCTTATTATTGTACGGAGCTTCGTTCTTAGGAACGGAATAACGCTGATTACAATATTTTTGTCGTGCCGTGAAGTTGGTTACGTGTTTCAGAACAAGTTTTCTTCCCTGGAAGAAGTGATACAATACACAGAGAATCCACCTGCATTCTTACAACGCCTGCCCATTTGTTTCTGACTTCAAAAAGGTTGTCACCTCGCCGGCAGATGTCTCTGATATCAATAGTTTATTTTCTTCAAGATTCTGATAAACTGAAATCTGTGACTACCTCAGCGTTCGCTGTTCGCTGAACTACGTTAGTATACGAACCAATTATAAGCTTTAATTTATCAGGAGGTTTTAGAAAATGAGGTACTGAGCTCAGAGACCTCTACCAGCGAGGAAAGATACTTCTTCGAAGTGAGAGAAAAAGGTGCAGATTACAAATATGAATGCAAGCTACGTGTCTGGTAACGACACAACTTTCTACATCGCACGTACTATATTATCAAGCGTAATGAGTAAGGCTAACTATAATATGCTCATTAAATTATTAATTAGCATTTGTCTTGTAATGAGATGTAGAAAATGTGTCAAGAAACGTAATCTGTCTGTAATAAAACAGACAATTTAAAAGAACTCAATAAGTTCTTAACAACATCACAATGAAAAATACAAAACAATATGAATCAAGCATTGGCATTATTAACATTGGGGTTTAAATAAGATAATTAATGTCAATATATGTACGCTGCTTGTTCTCTTATTCATTGTTCTTTCTTTCAAGTGTTAGTGACACGTGTATATTACCTATTTTAATTTTTACAAGTTAAAGAATTCACGGTGAATCGGAATCTGAAGATTTTAGTCATGCTAAACTATATTATGGTCTATTTATATTTCCTTCTCTGAACATTGACTGATGTTCTGCTGGAAGGAGATAAAACGACCAGTAGGCCTCTGAGCAAAGTGAACCGATGGTGTCCTGCCATTGCCTTCCATCGGATGCCTCCTGGAACTTACAATTTGAACTGGATTCCGAACCAATACCGGCTGCACTATACAATAAATTTTAGTTCCCGAGATCTACTGGCCAAATAACCTTAAGTAGGATTACCGATGAAGATGTGTCGCAGGTCTAGATCAAACACAGCTGGTGCCGGTTATCCTGCCTCAGGGTTTTCTATGACAGTTCTATCAGTTTCACCAGCAGAATGCAGCAACAGTATTGATTTTGAATTTATTTCTGGTCTTTAGGCATCTCAGGCTCAGGTCGTGGATGCTATTGATACACAGGAAAGACTCTTCAAGAGCACAACCGTCTCCATATTTCCGAAAATAATTATACTACACAAAGGAAGCCATTCTTCAGATTGGCAGTGACCTAGGGCTGTCAGATAACGTAATACCAGATCAACTGAATAAATTTATTGGCCTGAAAAACAGATACCGGTAATTAAAGGATGTTAATCTATCCATCAAGGTTTATCACAAGAACTTCAAGCACTGTTCCTTGCTATCTTTCGGGACAATTCAGTTTCCGAATGATGGTCCTTTCCTCACGTAATTATTCATAACTAGCTGATTTCCCGCCCATTGCACAGTGCGGCTGATTCCAAAAAAGCTGGCCAAAAGTCTCCCCCCCCAAAAAAAAAGTAATTAGTTAGGGCTTTATCATGTTGAGTTGGTTACAGTACACCGGTGAGAGACACTCATATACAGTGTGAAAGTGCGCGTGAGTGGTGGAGGGAACCGGGATGAGTGTTGTTATTATTACTTAGTGGAAATAAATATAAGTCGATAAACTGACTGAAGGCTGCGGAAACCGCAACCAACGGTTGAATGATATATTCTACCCATGAGTGAATGAGTGATGGATGAGTGTGGTATAGTGACTAACGAATGAAGAGAAGAGGAAAAAGTGTTGCAGAACCAGTGAGTGATGCAGGACTAACAATGAAGAAGAAGATCAGCTTCTCTTCTTACCTAGAGGAACATAACAAGAAGAGATCGAGCAAGGAGAAGACTGGAAGGCCATCCCTGTGACGGGACAACAACTGTAATCCAGAAAGAAGAACCCAACTCCAAGGAAGCAACAATTAATCTTTCTTAATCTCGTTACAGGGAGATGCTGAAAAGAAGAAGAAGCCCTGCTCAAGCTATGTGTTGTGTTGTCCTGTATTTGCCCTGTGTCGTCTTATCTGTATTGTATGTGTTTTTTCTATAAAATAAAGTATATAATAGTAGGTAGGGATCCCCCATGCAAATGTTCTAACAACTAGGAACATAGACCAGGAGAACATTCTGGACGCCTGGTCAAAAGTCCGTCCCGCAACACCAACTGTCTTGAACAGGTGGAACGCAGGAGATCCTTGGAATGCCGGAACTCCGGCAATCCAACAATCTCTAGGGACAAGCCTGCCCCAAGCTGAGAAGTACTAAGACGTACGTGCTGCACGACCCAGAAAGTGCACGACTTAACTTGTGCAAAGCATGCAAAGAGGCAGGGGTGGTAAGGCGGGCCCCCCTAAATAAAAAAAAGTACACCTGCAATGGTCAGAAATTACTTATGAAAGTGTTTATTTCCTTTTACCTGTCCCAGAATAGGAGTCGCAAAGCTACCTTTGTTCGATTGGCATCGATTGTGTTACTGAGGCAGTACACGACGCGCGTGTTGAAAGTTGTATAAAAACTTTAGATTGAAGCAGATCATAATCCAATGAAATGGAATCTACGTCTGAAAGTACGTAGAATATATAAAAAAAGTTACGAATAATAATTTATCAAATATAAATTATTATTGAAACTATAATTATTGATTTTTATTAATTGAAAGCGTTAAAATACGATATGTTATTATGAAAAAGTTATGTTGCTCCGCTGTCAGACTTATTCTAAGTTATAGTCAAATGTATGTTCGTCAATATAAAACAAAAAAATTCTGCCTGAAGTTGCCCCTGTTTGTTTTGCCTTCATTTCATTTCAAAATGGCGGACCCAAAAATCCATTTTCCACACCGTTTGAGCTAGAGCTACGAAATTTGGCACAAGAAGTCACGAAGTATTATCACGAAGTCGCCATCTTAGATTCAAAATGGCCGCCTAAAATCCAATCAGGAATCATTTATTTAAAAAAAAAACCATCATATTTCATTAAAAGCAATTTACGCTATCATTGAAATATACACTAAAATGTTGCCAAGGGGTTAAATTTTGCAACTCTGACTTCGAATTCGTAATCAGCAACCCAAAAAAACACGAACATGATATTCTTCTTGATTATAACACGAAATACAGGCTGTTTCAGGAATAGGGGATGAAGGGGATTACATTTTGCAACTCTGACTTGATATTCGTAATCAGGGACCCACAAAAACCCAAGTACAGATTTTGAGATCATTTACTTGCGTTTTTGACTTTGACCAACTTTTTTGGAATCGGCCGCACTGTAAGTTGGAGCGGCGGTCCAGAGATTTTCGCCCTCTCATTCCCCTGCGGGGTCGTTGCTAATGAATTGGTAAGTCATGCCAAATTTACCCACTTGGAAGTAGTCAACCCGGCGAACAACATTGTAGTACGGGTTGCCGCGTGATTGCTCTTAAATTTTCCCTTGTTGTTACCACCGCCATTGGAAATCAATGGGTAATTAGATGGTCGATTATCTCTGAAGATAATAAGTTTAGAATCAAAGTGATAAAATAACTCCCCAGTCCGGTCCAGTGTTCGATCACATGTGAAAAGTCATTCCAATCGGTCAAGCACTTTTTGCGTGATGATAACCCAAACATAGTCACTTTCAATTTTATATATACGGTAGAGATTAGTATGTAAGTACTTATTGCTAGCAATTCGATCATCCTTCCTTTTTCGAATATGTTCATAAAACATTCGTTTCTTTGATTATTCGGACAGCCCTTGGTTCGTTCTTCGGATATCGGTTTGCTTGATTAGTCGGGTTCAAATAACGAAATTAAGGGGCATAACCATTCGAATAATACCCGGAAGAATCCGAACAATTTCCGCAACTCTTGTACGGACCAGAACTGGAGTTAAATAAAAACAGAAATGCCACGTAAACATGCAATCTGGTGACATCAAATACATCACAAGAACAAACTTCCGACATTAGCACAAAATAATTTTCAGAGCAAGTTTGATTTAAAACATTCTTGCATGGAGATATGAAGTAACCAGCTATTTATGGAAGTATGCGTCTTGGAGTAGGAAGTAGTTCGTGTTTTCTTGATGAATGACTGACACTATTTCCATGCAGAAGAAAACTGGGTCTTTGCAATCGTTGCAAAAACAAGAAAAGGAAAAAAGCTTCAGCGAGCGCGAACTGACAAGGAAAACCTTCATAACTATCAGAGATAATTTGCATTGCATTTAGGTTAAGTATTCCTAGAATTCATGTTCATTTCTTGGAATGCGTGGAGAATATGCGGTAACAAATTACTGTCACTAATTTTGTTACGGCAACGAGAACATAATGCTTACATATTGTGTTTGTTTATCGTTTAGCCTTACATCTAATCAACACGTGCTTTCGTTAACAGTTTCAAAACTATCAAACACTGCAATGCATTCAAGAGTTTCTTGGTGTTTCATACGAAAATATAGAGAGGGAGTCTGCTGAATTGGAGGTCACATTAAATTGTAGGTCCCGTCTTTAGGGAATCTTCATCCGATGACAGGCAATGGGAAACCACTAACGGTTCACCTTGCCCGGGGACCTTCGGGTCAGGACCTGCATTCGGGCGTGACACCCATCATCACTGATAAGTTTTGATAATACGGCAAAGTACTTTAAAGAAAATTACTTCTATTCGCTTCTTTCTTTTTCACTTAGCGCGTGATTCTTCTTCCTTAACCCTACAGCGAACGCGCTGGGTCTCTGAGACCCACGCACTTCTGCACTGATTTTCTTCATCTGCGCCAAAGCGGATTTATGTAGTTTTCAGTTAGGGGACACTAGTGTTCATTTCTTCCTTATCTTTGCAAAAGAGCACAGAACTTGTGTCAAGTCTGCACGACTCACAAGGAATGCTTTCCAAGTGTAAAACGGGGTTATACAATCTGAAATGTGGTTTTGGTAGCCCACTACGAGGTATGACTTCAGATAAAGTTTTAACTGCTGATGGTAATAAATCTATAAATTTTGGCGCAATGAAATTATTACGATCACGAATTCGTTTGAATTTATTTATAGCCTTTAGACAACTCAGGCCAAGATAGGGCGGGGATCACAGGTTGGGGGTACCATTCCAGTATTTGCCTTGTGCGACAAGAAAAAAAACTGTCATCATGCGCGGCTTCTGGGATTGAACATTCGATGGAAGAGAGACCAGGGGCACTGCGAAATGATGTAACTCTCTGGCGCGACAATATAAGAACGCACATTGTCCAATTAACCCGATTCCACAACGTCAATTTTCACTGAAGGGATCTTGGAACACCTTCCCCTACAGCCCGGACCTGGCGCTCCGTGACTCTGGGTCCACGCAGAAATATCTACGTGGGTAAGAATTTAAGACTGTCCGTGCAAAAGGCCGTCATCGCCTGCTTGGAGGATTCTGACACCACATTCTTTTCCGACGGAATGAATGCATTGTTTACCGAGAGAACGCATTTGTTTCGACAAATCTGGTGATTATGTGAGAACATTCGTATCTATGTATGTCTGGCTGTAGCTCCAAATTTCTATTCATAAAGAAATGCACATGTTACATTATTTATCCTCCCTTGAAATAATAATAATAATAATTGAACATCACACTATGAAGCACACAAAGGAATCTTAATACATAGGCAAAACAAGGAGGGGGCACTAACCACAAGTATTCTTCTCTGAAATACGAGGACGGCCTCCTAAAAACCGTACATACCAAAAGGTGTGCTTACATTAAAAGTACATGTTGATGCCATTCTTACACAAACTCTGAACGGGGCGAGTATAATTTTCTTGAGATTATTTTGAACAAATTGCAGCACTCCTCCTCATTCCCCGTGCACACACCTACATATTACTCTACTTCCCTAATGCTTGAAACGGGATACATGTTAGATCCCGAGTTTCATGTTCTAGTTTCCTGGTGTGTAGTCCGGCACTAAGGTTTCGCACATGACTCGATAGAACACTTTTCCCAAATCAATAGACTACATTCCTTACCTGCATTAGTAACTTACATTATTCTCGGCTAGAGTTCTTTATAATCAGAGAGCGTGGATTGTACCGTATAAATCAACTTCGCTTCTTTGTGTTACTTTACCACCTTAAGATTGAAACTACCATTTCAGATCTCTCTCTCTCTCTCTCTCTCTCTCTATCTCTCATATTTTATTAACACAAATACAGCGAATTTTCTTATTTCGCCTTATCTCATTTCCATAGAAGGTCGCTGACTTTTAATGAGGCCTCTACAAAGCACTTCATCCATTATCCATTTTCCTTCCCATTTCTTTCCTCTAATGTCCTTATCCACCATTTCTTTTCCCATTAATTCTAGTTCCCCCATCCCCTATTTTCGTTTTTCATTTATTTTAATCTCCATAAAACTCTTTTCTCCGGTTACACCTAAAATAGCACAAATTTACTTACAATAAATTCAATCTTCGACTATTTTACAATATTGGAAAAGATCTATAATACTACTGACAATAAACAGAATTGAACTGAACATCTAAGGCTCAGGCCGGGGGATAGAAGGAGAAAAATGATTCGGAAAGGTGTCGGCCAGGGCCTATGTTGAAGGTGCCATCCCGGCATTTGTCCTGAAAAGACCTCAGTCAGGATGATCGTTCGCTGGGGCAGAACCTACGACCTCCCGAATGCTACGTCAACGCTACTGACAATGAACTGAACTTATTTAAGGTTTCTAAACAACTTTGGCTCAGGACACTACTTGACAATAACTAACTCTATGGCTTATTGAACTCGCAAGTTCATCGGCGCAGTAACAAACGTTCGCCATTGGATTCTATCCTGGGCAATATCAAGCCAGTTTTCATCACGAACACCTACTTTTCGAAGATCTCTTCTAATATTGTCCTCCCAACGAGGTCTAGGTCTTCCCAATGGTCTCCTTCCATCTGGCCTTCCAACCAGGATAGAATACGATAACTTATTCATTATATTAAACAACGCACAGAAATAGGGAGAGGCTCCCTTGTCAATTAATTCCATATAATACAGGGTGCGTGACAGTAACTTGGATCACCCCTAGTAGCTCAGAAAGAAGAGAGAGACAAGGTCAATGAAAACGTGACCTGCCATGACACACGACGACCCCTTCCGCCCACGATCCACCATACTGGAAAATATCAATGGTTGAGAGTCAGTCCCCATTTCTTTGACCCATCTACTTTATACAACAACACTGTTACTTTAAGGAGGCAGTATTTTTTCTATGTCTGCTACAGAGGTACTTTAGAACACCCTGTATAATTTAAATCGCGAGTCACACAGAGCATTACGCAGATCAGAAACCACTGCCATAAATCACTAACGATTTGTTAGCAATACTGTGAGATTTATAAGAGGGAACATTAAGCGCACGAGCTTTTAACATCTTGAAATCTATCTTTGCTTATCCCGGCAGAAAACTGTAAAAAAAAAAAAAAGGAGGGATCCCCCCCACACACGGGGTTACACTCTCCTTGAAATTTCCGAACTCCTCCAGCTTTTTAGGGTTAAAAATCAACAGAAATTCTGCTAACCCCCAAATTTTGGCTCTGCACCACCCTGAACTGCAAATCCTGGGAGAAACCCTGTAAGAAAGGAAGAAAGCTAGGTTCGCAAACACTTAAGAGGGTATTTAACCTTCGGAAAAAGTAAACAACAATTAAAGACCTGAAAATAGCTCCATTCCACCTTGCGAGGAAGCACATTGGAACACTTGATCCTACAAAAGACGCGACGTATCGGCAGAGGTCAAGTCAAAGGAAACCACTAAGAGAGACCGGTTTATTCTACCTTGTCCCCATTCTTTTAAATGGCTTCTTTTTTTTTTTTTTTTTTTTATTTTATTCTATATAATATTTTTCTCTTATCAAGAGTTTCCATTTTTCTTTCTTCCTTTTCTAAAGGCACGTGCTAAGTTTTGGCCCATGCACAAGAAAGCACTACGAATGAGCTGATCTAAAATTGGAGCCAAGCCCATTTACGTCCATCACTTCCGTTTCTCAACGCACTACAGACAAAAGTACTTTCACTCATTCTCAGAAGATACTGCAACTGAGCATAGACAATCATACGCTTGTATTACTCAGTGAACGTGCGTTTAAGTACAGGTATTTTAGTTTCACTAAAGTTGAACGCTGCTGAAGTCATACCACCTATAGCAACACTCAGATCGGTCATAAACAAACAGTGGTAGACATAAGTATTGGAACCAACTGTATTTCGCCTTATATGTTACTAATTTCACGTATATGAAAATTTAACAAAACATAAATTGTTACACACATTTATTTAACTTAAAAAATAATGATTTTATCAGGAAAATAAAACTAAATGTAGTTTATAAGGATTTACAAAAAGAAAACGTACTTCTAAAGACTGACAAAAGTATGGGAACATGGCCAGCACAAGCAATTCAACACTTTGTTGAGAGTGCCTCGCTCCAGGAACAAATGCAAGTTTCTTTGGCACTGAATTTACATATTTATAGTAACTTCTGAGTTTTTTGGTCCATTCTACCATAAGGATCTCACTTACTTCTGCTTTGATTATAATATAAAGATCATATAATGATTAGTGTATCGCCTTGTTATACGAATTCATTTCATATTCCCGAAGAAATTAAAGTCAGAACTCAGAGGTTGGGTCTCTAAAGTGAGATGTGTTCAATACAATCCACTACTGAATGATTTTCGCAGTGTGCCTATGGTGAATGCCTTGTTGGTAACAAAAATAATTTCCTTAGCCCAATTCTTTAAGGTTTTACTGCAAAACAGGCTTATATCCAGATATTCATTATTCTTATATAAACACAACTGGATACTATAACCCCATATTACTACATCTGCTTCTCCATGCCTGGCTCTATCTACCACGTTCTGAAAATCCCATTCTGTGTTGCGCCTTCTCCACACTAATATATTTGGCCGTTACTATGTTGAGCTTGCTTTCATCTTGTCATGGAACTTTGTCCCAGAAGAGATTATTATTATTTTATCGAAATTTATTTCCAAACTGATCGCGTTATTTGTGATTTCGTACATTCACAAATGATTTCCTCCTTGAAAACCTGGTGTTATTCTTTGGCTTACTCCCA
>JAGDQP010045153.1:0-15674 GCA_022664845.1 Lepisma saccharinum
CGTAAGTTTGGAGGAGAAGGAAAACCGAACAAAAACATACACATACACACACTCACATGCCAAGCATTCAAACAGAGGGGTCTACGATAAACGACAAAAGAGAAAACAATTTAGCCAACATATACACTCAAAATACAAACGCACACGCGCAAAGTAGAAACAAAACTCTCTCTGGAAGCAAAATACAACGAGCGGGAAAAAAAAAACCCTCGGCTTCACTTACTTAGCGAAACTCTCTCTTATACGTACTGAATAGCAAACGATATGAAGTAATGGGCCATGGTGGTAATTATACTCAATAACACCCACATTATGTTCACTTTTTGTGGTTCATTGTGGTCTGTTGGACACTGCGTAACCCTCTTCAATAGGACATTTTTCTAAAAGGTCGTACATGCTTTTGCGGTGCATTTCTGCAATCATAATTTACTTTTTTCGTTTTGTGTTGAAAATTAGGGACTTCCAGCTCCATTTTTGCTCCAGGTCTCTCGTTGTTTATGTCAGTATTTTGTGTTCATATTAACAACAGACTCATGTGTCCACAGCGTATATATATATAAGCAAATTTATCAAAGCATAGCTGATATTGGAAAAAAAGCTGTTTTTCATACCAAAGCATGTTTTGAAACATTCATTGTCTTTTTCGCGCTATGAAAGCGGAATAATTTACTTACTGTTCCACATAGTATATAATTATGGACAGGGAGTGGATGAAGTAACTCCCTTGTGGCTCGTGTGTATTTTAAATAAGTGAAGTATCGTAATCTCAACATAGTTTAATATATTGCTGTTATTTTCTGCTTATAGGGGAGAATTAAATGAACTTGGATTAGTAACATTTTACATGGGTTTCCAGGTCAATCACATTTTGACTAAAAGTAGTGAATTTATTATGAATACTAATTGAGGAGCTCAAACAAAAAAAATATTCACGGTTTGTGCCGCATATACAGTATTTCGTGCTGTTGCACAATGGCTGTTCAAAAAGAAACAGAACTTTTATTTTGAAATTTTTATATAAATACGTGGAAGAGATCCGGTGCCTAGTGGTGTTCTTGAACATTAACTGGCCCACTTTCTAAAACTTATGTTAACAGTAACGCACAGTAGAGCACAATGGACGTAGGTGTGTTTTGTGCCAATGGCGATTGTCAGTTTTCTGACCATGAAGGAACTGGAAGCGGAGGGAGTGTATATGAAATTCAGCAGCAAATTGCTCAAAACATTCCCAGACACCGCTTCAAATAGTGTCGGACTTCTACCGAGGATGACGGAAAATGCGGACAACCTTTCACATTTACCGACATCCATCACGTGGAAAGGGTATGGAAAGTCATTTGTACAGACTTTCATCTCACCGTATGTGAAGTTGTTGTTGAGCTGAATATCAGTGCAGCCTCATGACATTCTATTTTAACGGGGAAACTACAAATACAACTTGCTACCGCTAAGTTTGTGTCACGTCTGTTAATAGCCGAAAAAGACCGTGTCCTGACATGTAAGATTTGTTATGCCAAGCCAAGGCTCACCCAAATTTCCATAAACCTTGTGATCACTGATAATGAAACGTAGGTGTACAGGTACGATGTGAAAACGAAGGTTCAATTATCGCAGCGGGTCGGACAATCCTCACCAGGGCCCAGAAACGCTTGAATGAATTCCATGTTAAAGTGATTATATTAGTCTTTTTGTTTATTAGGAGGAGATCGTTCATTCGAAATTTGTGCCACGTGGTTCTACAGCGAATTCAGTTTTCTACATTAACGTAACGATTACGAGAAAAGGTTTGGCGTAAGAAGCCAGAGATATAACAGAAAAAGTCCTGGATATCACGATACTATACGTTCCATTACTTGCTTGTTGTCTGGGAATTTTTGACAAAACACTTGACACCTGTTGTCCCAAAATAGGCCTAGTGTCTTGATTTGGTACGAGGCGCCTTCCTCCTCTTCCTTAAATCGAAATGAACCCACAAAGGTAACAGATTCCAGATCATAAAGGAGAACCAGAAGAAATCGGCACGGGACCTCCAGGCCATCCAAAACTGGAGTTCCAGTAGACACAATAACTAGAGGAAACACTGGGAGTGTGTGTGCGTAGTGAAAAAAAGTACTCTGAACGAGACAGGACCGGCTAAGTGGTGAGTATTACCATTTCCTTCGTTTTATAAAGGTTCGGTTTCTTTTTGAATGGCCAATGGCCATTATACATATGAGAGAATATTTTTTTAAATTATATTGTTAAGTCACTAGGATCCCTTCGCTATTGAGTTTTTCAACTAAAAAAGGATATAACAGTACTTGAAATCGAGATTTCAATTTTCTAACTTCGGCTTATTGGAATTGTCTTCATAACACTAATGAAATCAACAATTGCATTTGAAAACATTTATATGATTTAATTTCTTAACACAAGCTTTTACAATATAAATTCTGTTAGACATTCTGAAGTGCTCGTTATTTTCCTTCTTATTCTAAACTGATTAAATCCATTACATTATGCATAATCAAAATTTATCTCAGTATTTTCTTTCTCCGTAAATCTTTTGTAGGTGAGTTAAGGTATAGGTAAAACAAATTAAATACTTTTGTATTAAGCAGCTGCTTGGGAACAGTTTTGTAAGGCAGTACTGGGCAAAGAGTCTGACCAGTCTCTTCCACTCGAGTCTGGAGATGCAGAAAGTGCTGTCCAATATCCGCAACTCCCGAATGTGTTTTAGAAAGCTGCAACGCTTCGAAGAGGATTACCTTCTCTCTTCGTTATTTCAAGCTTCAAATAAAGCAGGTTTCTTGAAAGGGTTAAATTTCCGATTAAATTCTACGGATCGGAGTTTTATCAGGCGTAGAGTAAAATATTTTTTTTTCCGTTCAGGCATTTGAAACGTTTTAAATGCTTGCTAATTTACATCATGTTAGGAATCCTAGCTACTTTGACCGTTAAAATAAAAATATTATCCGCAATTTTATGGTGCTATCAAGTGGACAATCCTTTAAGAGCATCATAAATGACAAGAATTACGAATGGGAGGTTAACGCGCGAGAAACAGAAACAAATTCAAGTTTTAATTTTTGGTGGATACAACTTTTTGCTCCATTTTTTTAAAAAAACGCGTTTTTCTTTTGTCCATCTACTTATCTGTGCATCTGTAACGCAGATTAGCGCCTTAACCATAACAAGGAGTGAGTTACTATCTTTAGAATTGGCTTTAGGGATCTTAATTAATCAGTTCCTTTTTAAACTGGTAAGTTGACAACCTTGATTTATGGTATGTTTGTATGTACTATATATCACTCAAACTGTAATGAATGTTAACACCTAAACGAAAGCAGATAAAGAGAAAATGACGTCAGATTTAGATTTACAGACCTACATTTATTCTACTGTTCTAATTTCGTAACGTTATAAACTTCTTTGTGGTATTTTTGCACTATACGTACTCAGTCTCAAACACTCCCTAGTGCTTCAGATAGGTAGAAATTGACTTCAGATATCAGTTAAGCAACCTCGACTCACTCTGACGTTTTTAGTATGGCGACACAGACTTTTCGTTCATTTTATATACTCTTCTATAAATCTGGATTTTCATTATTACCTTGTTGAATTTTCACTATTACCTTCTTGAATTTTCACTATTATCTTCTTGATTTTTCACTATTATGTTCTTGAATTGTTCACTATTATCTTCTTCAATTTCACTATTATATTCTTGAATTTTATCACTACTATATTCTTGATTTTTTCACTATTATCTTCTTATTTTTTACTATTATTTTCTTGCATTTTCACTATTATCTTCTTGAAGTTTTACTAATATTTACTTCACCTTATCTCCGATACACGTACCACTGGGAAACTGCTCCCATAGAAAGAACATATTTTTTTATAATTGTAACCTCAAACCTCAAAATCAGTGTTAACACTTTAACCAGCTTTCGATAATTTAGGTCACATATAATGTGCTGTTTTAAATACTCAGATTTTGGCCATGAGTTATCACATTATTTAATATATTTCAAGAAGATCAAGGAATTTTGGATTATGTAAAGTATTTCGGATTGTTCTTAGAAAACATGCACAAGATATAAGCTCTGATGACTGGACAAATATTCTGCAATTAAACGTCAAGCTAAGTAACAAAATAGTATAATTCGGGTTAAAATACGTGTTCTCACATCAATATGTTTATTGGTCTGAGGCAAAGATGTTTAAACGACATAAGCAGAGTCCAATTCAATGAACATGTTCAATGTGTTTGCTTCTAGTCTCTTGGAGTATTTTACTCATGTAAGTTATATATACAGTTTGTTTCAGATTAGAATGAATTTGTTGTGATCACGCTAGTATCATCAAAACATTCATCTGTACAGGCGCGACTGATTCTCGGAAGCAGTGTTTCCAGTGCAGAATATGATCCGGAAACTATATTAGGCCTTGATGAATTAGAAAAAGTGTAAGGGATGGACGAAATATCTGTTAGCTGATTTTCTATTAAAGAAAGGTATGTTGAAGAGGCTTTATTTTACGTATCTGTAATGAAGGATGCATGAAGCAACAGGTCATCCATTGCTATCATTGGTCTCGGAAGAGTAGTGGGAGGTCTATATCTAATGTAACATATTGTGTCCTACAATGTCCAGTGTCTTTATTTTAAGTTAATTACACGACATTTCCAGAGGTTACCATGCTGTACTAGTAACCAAAATGTGACCAGTTTGAATCCTGCCCACGCCAACTGAGAAGAGAAAACTCGAAGCATAGATCCCTTAATTACAAACATCCACCGGATGAGGAAGTAATTACACTTCCAAAACAACGTAATCACCTTAAAAAAAGGAAAAGAAAATGAGACCTGGGAATGGCCGAGGGGTTAGCGCACTCACTTTCTGTGCTCGTGGTCATGGTCTTAGTTCCCGCTGCAGTCCATTCAATGGAGTGGTTCGGAGGTTACTTTACCAAACACCATCAGTGAGTCCTTAGAAGCTCACACACTCGTTTAGGAAGTGTAATGTTAGGTGGCAGTGGTTAACCTAATATTAAATAAAAACCTGTTCAGCAAGATCCAGAAAACCTATTTCAATGGGCAATTGGCAAAACCATTTATCAGTATTCTTGAGGTAAGATTACCACACTATTAAAATACCACATATTTTTACTTCCTAGCGATGTATATTCGCTTCGTAGCGATTTTAAAGAATAATAATTCTTTATAGAAAATATAGCCACCACTAGTTGGAACGAATACTGGGCATTCATTTTATCAATAATATACCTGAAAAATAAGTATTTCTTGCCTTTACCTCTGGAATTTTAACAAAATTGGTTCTCAATCGGTAACCCTCCGCACCATTGCGGGTTTCGGCACTTTTGATAAAGGTACTACAAACCTCCATAAAATTAAAAAGAAAATGATTCTAATCCTAATTTATATTCTACTACAACTCAATAATAGAAAAGAGTTTTTAATTTGAAATAAAATAGGATTATTTTTTCTCGTTTTTCTTTTCCTTTGTTTCTTTCAGAATTGTGGGTTAACAACATAATATAACAAGTTCTTCCATCGAGATAGTTTTCTATAGTACAGTAAGGAAGGAATTGATTTTTTTATACTATTTCTAATCCTTAAAAAGAAGCGTACGTGTGAAAAATAACGAAGTAAACAAAATATGAATTGGAATACTTTCTCCACTCCCATAAACAACATGAATTCAAAAATAAAAATTCTGATATTCAAAAACTACTAATTTTCGGACGAATACTTCAGAATGAGCATGTAACCTCATTCTTAGACAGTGTGAAAAATAGCCAACTTTCCCCTAAGTAATTTTCTGGAATTACATTGGTACTATTACGAATCAGTGCAACTTTACTAATCTCCAATTTCATTAGACTTTTCAGAACGGAAATACAGAACTTCGTGAAATGTGGAGAATACCTTCAAGGACACACAGGGTAAGAGGACGTAATATGACCAACACAAAATAATCCTACCATACCACTACACAAAATATACCTGTTCCACACAAAGGTTGATTTTCAGTTGTTCCCAATTTTCACTTCCACTGAAGTAAACTCCATATTATTCGGAAATTTCCTCTTGCCATTTATACTTCCAGGTTTCTCTGAACAACAAAATAGACACTTCACTTTGGGGGTTGTCGAACTTACGAACAGAAAAAAAATACTTTCCTCTTTTCTTCGTTAACTTTGAAACAAATAAAGCGAAGTAATACACTGAAAACAATACACTCAATATTCTTTCTTTCACTAGCAAACAAAACACATTTAACTCTTATGGACACTTTTCATAACTTATATCTCACATTTGTGAACTTACGGATTTACAATGTTGTCGTATTTCCAACTATATACCACATGATCTAAAATACTTTCATAAAGATCAGGCTTTCGTAAGTAATACAATTTTACAAATCGTAACTTTTTCCACATTAAATGTAGAAAATTCACTAATCTCGTTCCATAACAACATTTTGATGTTATCTGGAGATCGTTCTCAGTCGTTGACCTAATTCACGCCACCTTCGCGGTAAAATTTCCAGGCAGTCAATCAGGAGAGAGTATAACATCTAATCGCAAAAGAGTATGGCTTACTTCTTTCAAATTTATGACCAGCTACAACTCACAGGTTTAACACTGAATTCGCCACATTTTGTATATTAAAAATAAAAATATAAAAATGATACTGCACACTACAGAAGTTAATAACAAATGAATCAATCTTTGAAAATCCTTGTGAAATTTTCCAGAATAATGTCCCTCCAAAATATGCAATATACATTCTCAGAGCATTATATATATATATATATTTTCTGGCTACGCGCAGTGGGCAAGGAGTGAGGTGTTGTTTCATTACGGCGGTATTTTACAATCGTTTGTTGCGAAGAATTGAAGCAATAATTCGGAACAGGATGTTTGGTGTGAAATTTTAATTTTGTTACTTTCAGTATAAAAAAGGAGTACTCTACCATCTAAGCAATGGCTTAGTTACAAGCATCACAGGAGCTACATACTAGACTTAGGGAATTCATTGGGACACGAATTAAATTGATTTATGGCCTCTAGGCTAGTGCTTCTGAACCGCCGTGCCAGGAACAGGCACCGGATCTTGGTATCAATTATATCGGGCCGCGAGAGGTTCTTTTCGAATTTGTCATTTTATTTTTCTATATAAAAGAAAAATAATGAATAATTATAGTTAAAATATTCTGAGGTTAATAACATTTGTGAACCCAGAGTGCCTAAATAACAATTGTGTATTAAATGTTAGTAGCCCCTCCGCCTGCAACAAATAGAAAGGGGGCTGGGATTATCGGTCACGATTAGTAGTATGAAGTGAAATCATCATCATGATCATCATATTCAGCTGTTTTCTATTCACTGCTCGATGAAGGCCTCTCCATTTTCTTTACACATATCTCGGTCTGCTGATATCCTCATCCATGTAGCTCCTGAAAAATGATTGATTTTATCTACCCATCTTGTATTTGGACGTCGTCTCGGTCGTTTCTTTTCTCTAGGAATCCAGTGTAGCACATTTATTTTCCAGATTCCATCTGTTCGTCTAGCTATGTGACCGACCCACTTCATCTTCCTTGCAGTTTCAATTACATTCTCTACCTTTGTTTGTGTGCGAATCCATTAATTTGTCTTCCTGTCCCTCCTAGTTATTCCTAGCTTGCATCTCTCCATTGCTCTTTGTGTGACTCTCAACCTTTGAGTGGTTTGCGCATTCAATGTCCAAGTTTCACAGCCATACATCATCACAAGCAAGACACATTGATTATAAACTTTACGCTTTAGACACATTGGGATTTTGCTTTTGAAAATAAAGTATAGTCTTCCAAACGAACTCCATGCCATTTTACGTCTTCTGTTTATTTCAGCCGTCAACTTGGCATTCGATGTTTTGAGCTGGCCTAGGTAAACATACTCATCAACTATACCTATTGTCTCTTCGTTAATCATTATTTCCTTCTTCGCAGCATGTTGATTGTACATTACTTTTGTTTTACTTAAATTCATTTTAAGACATTTTGTCCGAAGCTTTTTATCATGATATATTAATTTTTCAACAGTAAATTTTCCAACCTTCTGCTATGTGGTTTGTATGTAATCTTCCGCATCCGTTGTTTGTAACTCGTCACGCTAACCACTCATCCACTGAGTCGCCTTCAGAGTCACCACTTATTTACCCTTTATGTTGTGAAGACGTTATCTGTGTTATAAGAAAGTCTTGAACTCAGTCGCCACAAATCCAGACAAGTCGGCTCACTATTATATAAGAATAAGAATAAAGAATACTTTTTTTTGTTATGTGCAGTTTCCTTCTTTGACACTTTGACCATCGCTGCACTATTAAATTTGTATTTCTCAATAAGTGCAATACATTGCATTATAAAAAACATATACCGTGCTGCCGTAGCTCAGTGGTAGAGGGTTGGCGTAGCATTCTGGAGGTCGTGGTTTCGATCCCAACTGCCGGCCATCCTGACTGAGATTTTCCCAGGGGTTTTCCTCAGTCACACCAGGCAAATGCCAGGATGGCACCTTCAACATAGGCCCTGGCCGATACCTGCCCGAATCCTATCCCCTCCCCTATCCCGGCCTAAGCCTTAGATGCCTAAAACCTAAATAAAATTGAAACTCAGAAAAACAAATATAAAGCAAAACATGTCATACTTGAAAAGAAAAGTTAAAATATGTTTCAACATTGAAATGAGAACATGAGAAACGCAGTTAATTTAATTTTAATAATATTGGCTTTTAATCACAAATTTTATGCAATTAACTTGGAAAGACGCACGTGAAACGTAATCTATACCACAGATCAATATAATAGTTAGAAACACGTCACATTAACGTCCTATCAACGAAATCAAATTTTCGTTGGAATATAGATTGAAATTCAACGTGTTTTGAACTTGTAAAAGGGGGTACACAAAATAATAGTTAGTGGCATTCAATTAGCTCTTTATTACAAACTTTATTCAAATAAATTTGAAAGTATCCCATAAAGCAAAATTTATTTGAAAATAACAGTTGAATCCACGTGAACTAACATCTTACCAACAATATTAAGTCTGTTAAAACATGATTTAAAATTAAACGTAGTTTTTCAACCGATAACAGTTAATCAACAAACGAAACGAGAAATCAAGGTTCAAAACACGTTTGTGTGCTACTGGGGATTAAAGTACGTAGCATAAATTGTCTTGTAGAGCTGGACAGATGATTTATTAGAGTTTTATATTGTTATTGTTGAATCCTATGTGTTACGTAAGATGGCCGCAAAATGAAGCACATGTTGTAGGATGCCAAATTCCACCTTTTGGAATCTCTATCTCCTAAACAAATGAAACAAGGTCAAAAATGTCTTCAATTTAAATTGTTTTCAAGATGGGTTTGATGATGCGGATATCTCCACCAGGTGCAGTTTTTCATTCATTGCCTAAATATTGCTTCAGATTTCCCCAACAATTCAACACGATACGTGTATGACTTATGCCTTACCATGTACAAATAATAACAAATCGACATTCCTAAAAAAAAATCCTATTGAAAAATATCAAAAAGGTTGGGTCAGTGGATGCCATTTACGTACATTACAGGTGAAAATCTAGTGAAAAAAAAAATGTAAATATCGGATGATCAACTGAGATAGTTTCCTAGTCAGTGCTACTCGTTAACGTTGTGCTGCCAGTATGTACCTAAAGGAGAATTGATGACTCGTGAGAGAAGTGATGTTAGGTGACTTTTAATAACTGTCAAACCTCAATGTCTTAATTGCTTTCCATTCATATATACTTCGCAAGCTGGTAATAAGTGTGTTCGATGTAATCAATAGTATGTTCAGCATATCACCATTTGTTTCACTGCCTGAAGTATTACGAGAAAGAACATTCTCTGTACCGTTTGAACTCCTTATTGTAGTCTTCTTGAGATTCCTCGCTTAATTGTTCGATGGGAACCAAAGCAGGTCGTATTACGTCTGGGTCATGGGGTAACGTTTTGTGTACAGCTGCATAGGGTAGTAGAAGTATTAAGATATAAACAATTGTGTTGTCTCTATAATACAGGTCCGAAACTCAGCATTTTTCACAGTATCGGTGAGGCTTCAAGCCTGAGCCTTCCATTCACATCAACTCGTATATTCTCTGTTTCTTAAGAATGTTTGTCCATATATTTGTTATCTATATGATTCGAGTAGTAGATCAAATCCACTAAATCTTCCGTTTGTGTATACGTGTTTCCTGTGTATTGCACCTAATATGTCATATTTGCTTGTAATCTAGAACCATAAGCCTGTATCTTCTTTTTGTGGAGGGGTGTACACTATGCGTAGATTATGTGTATATCACGTATACGCCTCCCACCAAATGTTGGATTACTATATACAAGAGTAGACCTTTATCTGGTTGTATGTGTACGTGTATATTATGTGCACATCTTTCACTCAATCAATTTCAAGAATTTCCGTTAACTTTGATTATGTATCCATTTTCGTTCCCTTGATTTGTTTTTGGGTTTATTTCTTTATTTGTCTTCAGTTGCATCTCTGTATTTGAATGTTTCTATTTAGCGATTACCTTACCGCTTATGTCACAGCACTTTTTCTTGACTTCCTATTCACTAGTTGTGGATTTTTTACTGTATCATAGAAGGCTACGAATGCAATTCATTGTTCAATTCCCTTGGTTCTGTCATGCTACCTTTCCTTTTCTCATATGCAATATTTCCAAATAGAGCATATATGAACAAAGTTTTACCTACTGATTTTAAAGGTTTGGCTGAAGGTATATCTAACCTGAGTATGTCTAAAATCAGTGTTTCTTTCAGAAGATTTCATTCGGGGGGATTAACATATAAAATAATAATAATTTTACTTAACAATATGTCGTACTTCTTTAGTTAACCTCAAAATAATATGAACAATATTTACAGAATGTGCTATTATATACGAATTTCAGAAAATGTATGAGTAATACAAGTGTTGAGACTAATTATTTCGGGGGAACGGTTGAAAATCTCCGGGCGGGCCAAAGCCCTTACCGGAAAGAAACAATGTCTAAAATAATGTACGAGGATAGTTCGAAAAGTTTCAAAACTGTCTTCGTTTTTCTCTTTCCAGCTATGCGTCGTGTGAAGTTTTGAAGATCGTACCTAAAGTAGTCTGACTTTGTAGTGGGACAGCCGTGGACATCATAAGTGGGTGACAGCGCATCACTGTAGCAAGTACAGTTTGCCATGGCGGATGAACAGTTGGACATGGCGAATGAAGAGGACGTCCCTGGGAAAATACCGCATAGAGTCAAATTAGAGTAGTGTGGAAATAAAACATTTGAAATCTTACAACTTGCACAGAGAAAACAAATGGACTAAGTAATTTTAATCAAATGCGATGGGTGAATGAATATAGTTAATGCTTTTGTTATCTATGACTTCGTATAGGTTCCTGGAACAAAAGCAGTAGAAGTAACAGTACCCAAATGATTTGTTTGAAAAGTGTAATGACTCATATTACTAATAAAATGTTTCCCCTGCCAAATACTGACTCTAAAGAATGGTTCTAGCTACACTGCTTATTCAGCAAACAAGAAAGTAAACAGACTGATATATCGTAGTAGTCTGCTGTAATAATAACAACATAAGACTGATATATGACAGACTTTGAAAAACATATAGAAGCATACAATTTGTTAATGAAGTTCAGAAGTGGGCAAAAAATAACAAAATAAAATTAAAATTAAATTTACACAAGATGCCGTGGTAGAGGCGGTAGCGTGTTTGATTACAGTAAAGTCGCTGGCTCTCGTCCCGTATGCACTTTTATGTACTCTCAATTTGAAAGCAGGACGTTATTACATATTAATAGCAGAGTCAAAATCTTTTGGTCATGTCATCTGGTTCATGGTCATATGGATGCCATATTGGGTTCAATATGGCGGATCGACAATTTCTTTAATCGCTCGTAATTCAGCCATTTCTAACTGATTTTGATGATAGTTTTTTATTGGAAAGATAAGATTACAAACTACACTTTTAGTCTAAAGTGTTAGATTTGCTAACTTACAATGTTTTTGAAATTCCCAACCATTTTTCGGGAAAATCGAAAATCCGAAATTTTTTAACGATCTCTTTACTTATTTCTGCGATTCTCCCCAAAACAGTAACAAATTTGGTATTTTATAAAGAGAGAGAAAAGATGAAGAATTTCATAGGCTTTAATTTGGTGTAGGTCTACAAGACACTGTAGTTCTTTTCTAAAAAGTACCTGAAAAAACTTGTAGGTATGTATTGGTATCAGGAATGTCCAGAAGTTCCTCACATGTATCTATCTCTTAATTTAGTTAGGATGGCACTTTCCTATCTTCTGTTTTGATGAGTTAGTAAGTATTTCTAAAACGAACAAAAATATCATGGTGAGGGGAAGAAGCATCACCATTACCACTATGAGGCTGCAGATAAATGACATTGGCAATGCTCAGAGATGGACAGAGGACGACATCTTGAATGTCTACCTTTACTGCGAGGTCGTAGAGCTGACAATTCTACACCGCTAAAACATGTCAAGAAATAGTAACAGATGGTTCATGGATTCTCCTGGGGTAAAATATTCCGGAGGTAAACTAGTCCCTTATTCGGATCTCCGGGCGGGCCCTGCTTCAGGGGGTTCCAAGAACAGGATTAAGAAATAACTTAGAATTGGAACGTCGAACGTACGAACGATATACTAAATCGGGCGCTCTTCAGGTGGCGGTACGCGAAACGGAGAAGTACGAGCTAGACATATTAGCGATACAAGAAATTCGGTGTCAGGGTCAAGATAGCACCCGACAGCGCAAGTACTACGGTGTTACGGTGCAAAGAACTATGGTGACTTCCTACTACGGTGGAACATAGTCTCACGATTTCTGAACAGGATTCCTCATTAAAAACAGTATTCTTCAGGCGGTTCAGAATATAGAGTTAGTAAACGAAAGACTATCGTACGTTACGATACGTACTCGATGATGCAACACGGTTTTAATAAATGTGTTTGCTCCGACCGAGGAAGAAATAAAAAGTCGTTTAGTATCGGACAGCGCATGCTTCTATTCAGCCCCCAAACTTCTAACATCGCGATTAATATCAAGATAATCGAAATTGAAAACATACAGAATGGTTATTCTGCCGGTAATACTTTATGGTTACGAAAATTGGAGTAGGACTCTAGCAGATGAACATAAATTACGTGTATTTGAAAATAAGGTTTAAAGAAAAAAAGATATAGCGGCCAAAACGGGATGAGATGACTTGAGAATGGAGGAGACTGCATAATGAAGAACTCCAACGACCATTCATCAGATGTAAAAATAACGAAATCGCAACGACTAATGGGGCAGGCTATGTAGCTCGAATGGGGAAAAACGGAGATTATATTCTATCCTGGTTGGAAGGCCGAATGGAAGGAGGCCATTCGGAAGACCGAGGCGTCGTTGGGAGGACAATATTAGAAGAGATCTTCGAGAAGTAGGTATTCGTGATGAAAACTTGCTTGATGTTGCCCAGGATAGAATCTAATGGCGATGAACTTGCGAGTCCAGTTATTGCGGCGATGAACTTGCGAGTTCCATAAGCCATAGAGTTAGTTAGTTATTATATCAACCATTTTTTTTGGTACTGGTAGCAGTAACAAGCGTTTTCATAACGAAACTGTATTTTTATGCATAAAGCGGGGAAACAATGAGCACTACTGACGCCGCCTACCAGAACCCTCCTTGTTGATCACTCGCGACTCCCATGTTGTTTCCGTCTCTGGCCTTCTGAAAGTTTAGATATATAGAAAAGTTAAAATATACTTTTCATTTCAATATTAAAAGAGACTTCTGTATGTAGAAGGATCTATCTAGTAAGATTATGTTTCTGAAAAATACATCTAAAAATGAAAATTTAGTGAAAGTTAAAAGTAATGTATAGACACATTGAAAAGGTGCTATTATGTTTATTTACACAGTGGAATCGAATGAATTTCAGTCGTTTGGTTGGTGATACAGCTGGTTTGATAGTGGTTATTGAAGGTTCTAAATTTGCTTTGAATTTAGAGGCAAAGGAGGGAAGAGAAGAGAAAATGAAAAACTTGAGAAAGGAAGAGATACAGAGAGAGAGATAGAAGTGAGATTAAGAGGAGAGAGTGAGGCAGACAGAGAGAGAGAGAGAGAGAGAGATTTTGCAAAATACTTCCAACAAGCACAGTGCTTTAATCTCCTGTCAATGACGAAAATTTAGAAACCGGAAACAAATTTTATGTGAATTAGTAAAGTAGATATACTGCTACTACATAATTTATAAAAATAAACTGTCAAGATTTGTCATTTCTAAGATTTTAGATTTCCTCCCTATTAGTCAGTTAGTTTCCATGAATCAGAGTACGTATTCGCCTGTTAATGTGATTCACTTAACGATCCATAGATTACGGGTTCAAAAATATATTTTACTAATTGTGGAACATTATACCAACTTTCGTTTCGAAATCCTGCAATTGTAACTAATACTGCCTGAGTCAGAGATGTCTAAAGACAATTCAATTGAGTCGAATGACAACAAAAATAGTTTATCTTCTTGCTAGTGAACCGTGTAAAGAGAAACGCATAATGCTGCGACGTGTGCCCCGATAACACGAAGACAATTAAGCATAGTAGGAATACAAACGTGAATGGAGAGGGAGATGAAAAGGGAAAAAACAATGTTTGCATATCTACTTAAGTTCTTTTTACTCTCCGCGCACGTAGTTTTTCCTATCAAACCATTGTACATGTTTTGTGAGTACATATTACCCTCGGTAACAACATTCAGGTAACACTGATGAAAAAGGAGGCTCGTTTAAATGTTTCATTCATTAATTCCTATGAAGAGTTTCAAGCAAGAAATAACTAACCCACATAGTCAATAATGATGCGATTACCAATTCATCGCAGACACCTGGCGTTCTTTGAATGTGTAGGTTAATTGTCTCTGGCTTGAAGCCCTTCATATGATCTCTAAGATTTTCTAATAATTTTTGTGTAAACTTATTTTTATTTCTTCCACATGAGAAAATTTCGTTGCTATTTGGTAACAGAAAATGGACAAAAAGACAAACAACATTGTCGTCACTCTGAAATCATCAGGACGCCGGAATTCGTCAGTTCTGTCCAAGCTTCCATCGATGAGTATTGTAGGAAGTCCACGAGGGCACTCGCCAGGGAGCTGCAGGTTGACGATGCCACCACCCAACATGTAACCCCCAGCTCTTCAGATGTGAACTCAAAGGACTAGTACGTATGAGGTTTGGTTGAGAGTGTACTATAGTAAGTACGACCCATACGGTGCCTGCACCGCCTCGTCGGCTATAGCGGAAGTAAAGGACGAACAATTTTTGCAGTTCCCAAAGATAAAAATATAAATAAAATTAACTCGAGAGGTAATCGACCAAGTTCCTCCACAATCGCCGACAAGACCATGCGTGCACCGAAGGGGAGTTGATACCGCGAGATGACTTAAAGAGACAGCAATATATGTTACTTTTCACTGCTAACAGGATGTTAACCTTGTTCAAATAAAGCTCGAATTGCCCCTGATTCAATTTAACAAATAACAAATTTATTGTGCTTAATTGACAGTAGCAAGAACCAATAATA